>JAJIBD010010058.1:0-70763 GCA_021461705.1 Cryptotis parvus | reverse complement strand
GATTTCTTAGCAGTCACTTTTCACTGCTAACTCAGTTGAAACCGTTATTAGAATAAAACCTACAAAAAATAAAATCCATTCACCCGAAGATCAGGATCTGCCAGCCCTGATTAAAAAAAAAAAAAGAAAAGGAAACTCAGCAACTTCAGTACAGAATTACTGAACAATTATCACCTCGACATTGATCAAATGAGTTGGTGAGCTTGGCCTTTCCTAAGAGTAAGTTGTGCACAGCTAAGGGAAAGAGTCATGCTACACCCGCTCAGCTACTACAGCACGATTACGTCAACGTGCCCAGTTAACACTTACCTTCGGGAGTACTCGTTTTCACAGAGAAGTCATCAGGAGTGAGTATAAAGTTGAGCCACCAAGTGAAGCCTTGCTCCTGCTTTTCCTTCCAGCGTTCATCATAAAACATGTTCTTTGCAGCAAAGGGCATTGGGTGCCTAGGAATAGCTAAGAAAATAATTGGGGTACTATGTCAGAAACTGTCCTTCCAATTATTTATAGCAAAAGGGCATATTTACTAGTAACATCATCTCTTGGGGCCGAGGATGCAGCTCAGTGGTAAACAACCTTGCAGAGTCGCGGGCCTGGGATCCATCCCCTCCACTTGCTCCACCATGAGCAAAATTAAAGAACATTTGCTGCCTTCTATACTGCTTGCTGCGAATGGTTGAGAGCACTTGGGGCAGAAAATCAAAATAAAGAGAAAAAGGGAGCATCTTCCAGCTACTTAAAACTCCCCTCACCAAGGGCAATTTCATCTAACAGATTATTCAACGGTTATGTTCCTGGAGCAAGCAGATGCCCTTGGGCACTACTAGCACGGACAGGACATATGGAGATGTTACTGGGGCCCGCTCGAGCAAATCGATGATGAATGGGAAGACAGTGATACAGTGATATTTTAATACATGCTTTAACAATTCTTTTTTTTTTTTGTCAATTTTTTAAAATTTAATTTTATTATTTTCTCCCCAAATATTATTACACCATTTTAGACATACAATTGAAAGATGCTCATGTAGAGTTTTGGTTCTACAGTGCTCCAACACGCATCCCTCCCCCAAACCCATCTCCCATCACCAATGTCCCCACCTCCCTCCCCCTCCCGCACCTCAACTACTTGGCAGATTCTGTAAGGAGATATAAAAGAGATTTCTTTCCTCTTTATATCTCCTTCCCACCAAACTTTCCTGCTCTTCGTGGAATGCAGTGCATTAAAAGACATTACTGTTTCACTATTTTAGTGGACCCACGCGGCCGCAGAAGCGGCCGCGCGACCTGGGCTCGAACTGTTTTTGCTCTGTTAATCTGGTCGTGAGGCAGTTTCCCAGCCTCCGGACAGCGAAAATGGTGGCTAGTGTGATGGGCGAAGTTTCATCCGGCTGCTTCCGGGGAACCCCAAAGGCAATGGGTCAACACCCAAAAACCCATCTGCCCTCCTCAGCTGTGCTCGGCGCGCGAGCCGAAGTTCCAGCCTCCCCAGCCGCTTGTGAAGCTCTGCATACTGGCCCGAGCAGCTCCTGGGTGGGGCCACCAGGCTCGACAAAATGGAGAGGGGAATGGCGAACCCCTGACTCCATCTGATGAATTCCCAGTGATTCCCACTTCTGGGAGCCGTCTACCTGGGCTTGAAACTGGTTTTGCTCTGTTAGTCTGGTCGTGAGGCAGTTTCCCAGTGTCCGGACAGCGAAAATGGTGGCTAGTGTGATGGGCGAAGTTTCATCCAGCTGCTTCCGGGACCCCCCAGAGGCGATGGGCCATTTTTTTTTTGGGCTTTTTGAGTCACATCCGCGATGCTCAGGGGTTACTCCTGGCTCTGCACTCAGGAATTACTCCTGGCAGTGCTGGGGGACCATATGGGATGCCGGGGATTAAACCCGGGCCAGCCGCGTGCAAGGCAAATGCCCTACCTGCTAGGCTATCACTCCGCCCCTAACAATTCTTAAAAGACTTTATTCAGCCAGAAAGGCTCAAAGTACATTTCTCCTTCAAATGCCACTCATGTGTCATGTGCTGCTTTGTCAGACTGACCTGCTTTTAGTGGTTTTATGAAGGTCAACGTGGACTGCGCCACGGCGATAACAGGCTTTGTCCTTCTTGTCTGGGAATGAGGAGTTCTGTAGACTGATGGATCTGAAATGAATGAGACAAAGAGTAGCTGGGACAGGTGCAAGGAATTCCTTGAACAAACTGCTTTGAAGCTGAACAGAAGTAACTAGAGTGAGTCGGAGCGATATTAAAACTCAGTGGCCAACCAAACCTACATCTGGAATTTACTTTATGCCTATAAAAACTATGATTCTTACTTATTAAATGGAAATTTGTTATATGTCTATATTTCCTATTTTGGGATAGGGGCTAAGAATGCCAAACTGGAGGCTGGAGCGATAGTCCATTGGGTAGGGGCGTTTGCCTTGCACGCAGCCAACCCGGGTTCGATCCCCGGCATCCCATGTGGTCCCCCGAGCACTGTCAGAAGTAATTCCTGAGTGCAGAGCCAGGAGTAACCCCTGAGCATCACTGGGTGTGACCCAAAAAGTAAAAAAATAATAATAATAATGCTGAACTGATAAAACACTGGTCTCAATCCAGCCCTTGGGAAATTCTAAGTGTGGAAGAATTACAATCTACTACATAAAGAAGTGCATATGAGGAGTTCGGACAAGAAACTAGGGCTGATTTCTCCTAAAAAGAGCAGGAGAAAAATCAAAGAAAAACTGAAGACAGTCAATCTGCTCTTCTTGCACCCAGAGCGAGAACAACAAGCACAAAGCAAGCACCACATCAAAGTTTAAAACATTCTGAAAAGGGGCTGGAGCGATAGTCCAGCAGGTAGGGCATTTGCTTTGCATGCAGCTGACCTGGGTTCAATCCCCGCATCCCATATGGTCCAAGTACTGCCAGGGAGTAATCCCTGAGTATTGCCAGGTGTGACTCAAAAAGCAAAACAAACAAACAAATGAATAACAAAATAAAATATTCTGAAAAACTGGGGACCAGAGCGACAGCACAGCGGGAGGGCGTTTTTGCCTTGCATGCGGCTGATCTGGGTTAGATCCCGGCATCCCATATGGTCCCTCAAGCACTGCCAGGAGTAATTCCTGAGTGTAGAGCTAGGAGGAACCCCTGAGCATTGCCACATATAACCCAACAGCAAAAATAAAATAAAATATTCTGAAAAACTGTCTGCTTTCTCTGTTTTCTGACATTTCTTTCATAGTGAGTTACTATGTTCTCACACAAGTTCATAAGTTAAAAGCTTAATATGATAAA
The DNA here is from genome assembly GCA_021461705.1 of Cryptotis parvus. Classification (NCBI taxonomy): domain Eukaryota; kingdom Metazoa; phylum Chordata; class Mammalia; order Eulipotyphla; family Soricidae; genus Cryptotis; species Cryptotis parvus. The sequence goes on along the minus strand of JAJIBD010010058.1, from coordinate 67,481 downwards.
TTCTCTCTACACAAAGCAAAGAAGTTCAACTATGTGGCCTCCAACAAACAACAGGTTCAAATGTTAACTCTTCGGTGGTTCATTTGCTCATGCCTTCATTTACTGAGTTGTTCACTGTACAGTAGGAGAAAGATGAAATTTTCTATAGGCCCCTTATAAAATTTGTTATCAGGTCAGATCTATTCTACAATAAGCAAGTTAACACAATAGCGTTAACATATACAAGATGCCACATATTTGCATTCAAATTTGTTAGGGAATGTACCTAGAAGGCCATATCGGCAGGGAAGAAAGTAAATAAAATACTATGAAGTAAGTGTAGATCTGAACAGGTGAAAAACAGGTACGAAATACTGAGATGATACGCAGAGATAAGATGAGCAATGCCAGCACATAGAGCAGTAAGACAGCATGTGGAATAAACAACAGATGAAGACAGACTTAAACGATAAAATTTCTTTTTTAAATCATTTGGAAAACAAGGAAAGCTACTGAAGGATGCTGAGAGAGGAGAGACAAACAGTGAACACCTCTCAGGACTTCGCCTGACACGGAAACATCGGAATGAGGCTGCAGGGCCCTAATCACAGAAAAAAAATCCTGTTGGTGTCAGGATTCCAGAAAAAGAGGCTGAAAGCAGAGTTTATGATGGTGACTGGAAATGGTTTTACAAGAGTGCAGCTGAGAGAAAAAGAGGGGGGGGGGGGAGAGAGAGGAGGAGAGAGAAGGAGAGAAGATGCCCTAGAGGCATCTGGGGGAGCAGGGAGGGAAACTAGGGACATTGGTATTGAGAAATCTGCACTGCTGGGGGAGGGGTGCTTGCACACTGTATGACTAAAACCCAATCATCAACAGCTTTGTAATGGACCATTGCATGGCGATTCAATAAAATAAAACTTAAAAAAAAGAAAGAGAAAGAGAGAGAATGCAGCCTATGGAGGTCAAAAGCATTCTTCCAGGATATTGGAAGGAATTTCTATGATGACTGAAATCATGAAGAATCCTACTAATAACTATAAAAATTAAAGCAAATTCGGGGGCGGAGCGATAGCCCAGCGGGTGGCGTTTGCCTTGCACGCTGCCGGCCCATGCTGGCTTCGGGTTCGATCCCCCCATCCCATATGGTCCCCCGAGCACCGCCAGGAGTAATTCCTGAGTGCAGAGCCAGGATTAACCCCTGAGCATTGCCGGGTGTGACCCCAAAAAAAAAAAAAAAAATTAAAGCAAATTCAAAGGGTCCTTTTTTAATATAAATTCATTCCCATGATTGTAACTTGCTTTCCTAAAGGTGAAAACAAATGAATTAATGGGATTAGAAAATAGCTTTTAATATTGAGTATTCAAAAAAAAATCATTCAAAAACAAAAGAACCTTATCAGCAGCATTTTTTGGAGGATGTACCACAAGCCAGATGGAAACCAATGCATAGTTTGGCACTGGAATGGAATGAACATAAAAATAAATCTCAGGATAACAAAAATGAATCTTAAGCAGTTCTGCTGCTGTTTTCAACTAGTTTATAAAAGAAAGACTATTCTGGAAGCAGATGTAGCTTGAATTTTGACAGTCAGGTATTATAAGACAATATTCTTTATAAGCTGAAGTTACATTATGATGAAAAAAAAAACAGTTTAAATCTGAAGCAAATCAAAATTAATCCCAAAACTTCTCCACATCTATCCACCTTCCAGGAAACAAGCCAGTCAGGGAAAAGGGAACTTCACCCAGTCAGGGAAAAGGAACTTCACCCAGTCAAGGAAAAGGGTTCTTCACCCAGACAGGGAAAAGGGCACTTCACCCAGACAGGGAGAGGGTTTTTCACCCAAGCTTACCAGGAGCAAATTTCTGTAACCAAGAGTGAGAGAAAACAGGCTTCTCTAAATAACACTTACCAGTTTTCTTCTTGCCACTGAATTTCTCTCGACTGCTAACACGTTTTGAGAGGGGTGTTGTCACCCTTTTGGCTTTTTTAACCGTTGATGTTTGCAAGGGCGGAGGAGAGAAATGGATTCTTTTGGTTTTTGGCCTGCTGTGTGTCCTGTCGTTGCAGCCCTGACGGTTGTGTTCTCCAGGCTTCCCTCACTCTTCCTCTTCCGGACAACTGGCGCCGCCTCTGAAGGAGGAGGGATTTCATTTTTATGACTCCTAGATTGACTTAATAATGGATCAATAACTGGAAGGATCAGATGAAAAGCATCTTTCTCTTGATTATCTCCTGCAGTGTTTAATTCCTCTACGGCGCCGCTGAGACATCTTTTTGCCTTTGGTTTATTGGAGATCGTCTGGCTTTCTCCGGCACTAACGGGCTTCTTCTTTGTGACTGTAGAGCTAAGTATGGGGCGCTCTCTTCAGCTGTTTATCATGGCTATGACTAGAAACATCCTGAACTGCAAATAATTTCGGCTGTTGCTGTTTTGTGGAACGACGGCACCCGACCTCCATTCTGTCGCTTTGGACTCTTTTGAGCACCATTTTGGGAGATTCTGGATCCTGACATTCAAGAATACAAGGCAAAACGTCGCTTTTCCTCAGATCTAGAAGAGGCTGTACAGCTTGAGAATTTTCATTTGAAACTGGTGAAAATGTGCAAGTTTGAGGCACTAGGCGCAAATAGTCCATGTTATCTTTTAAAAACTGATTTGGGGACAGAATAGGAGGGACAGACTCTGGTTCCAGATCTAGGTTTATTCCACAACTATCCTTTATGAAAGAATCTGGACTTAAAATTGTCCGATAGACTAAATGGACAGTGTTTGACTCCAAATGCCCAGGCCTTGAATTATCTTTCACAAATGTTTCTGAAGAAAGACAAGTTATTACGCCTAGGTCACTGTTAGCTCGACGGATATTATTTACAAAGGAGTCTGGACTTAGAAACTCTCCTTGGCTTTGTGGCAATGTTCAAAGTCGAGGAAGAGGTTGGGATAAGAGTCTGCTTATTACCTCTCTTCAGCGAGGTTGTTTATAGTATTTATTGAGTTAAAGGAAGTTTCAGCGACTGTTTTCCACCAAACCTAAAATCTTTCAAGACGCTGGCATCTTCCGCTTCCAAATGTTCCTCGCTCAGGTTCACGGAGAGAGGTGAAGGTGTCGGCAGGCTGTGCGGACAGGCACACGTGGGTGTCTCCATGGCAGTTTTTAAAAAGTGGGACTAATGGGTGACAGGGATATTTTGTTTCCTTCAGGAACTAAAAAATTGTTTTCTGCTGGGGAAGAACTCTCACTCACGGCCAGGTTCTCACAGGCTTTTAAGGGGCTCCTAACTCTGCCAGCTTGTTGGGAAACATCAAATGTTTCATTAATACTGTGGGTATTAGAGTTTCTCTTGTTATGACTTGAAGAGGATGAAGGTATCTTGTTACGACTGGAAGAGACCGAAACTTTCTTCTTACCAACAGTATCCCAGAGACTCCTCTGTCAAAAGCAAAACACACAGTTTAGAGCTATTTGGTATTTCGGTTGGAGAAGCAAAACGATGCGCGGAGCTCCGCCTTGTTCATGAAATTTTACATATTACCGGACACTGTTTTAGGCTAAGGGATAGAATGATCAAATCACATTACCTTTTTCTTCTTCTTTTCTTCTGCACTTCCTAGTAATATAGCTTGGTGTTTCAAAACATCATTAACGAGAAAGGTTATGATCTCTCTTACTCGGCCTTCTTCAAGTGGCGTCCAGTTAACGGAAATGACAGTTTTTTCTTTAGGCTAGAATCAAAAGAAGATATGTTAAGCGACTATAAAAGCAACGATGTCTAATAGCTAAAATATAATATGCAGACTACATATGGCATACTTCTGTATGCCATATTAATAACTGTTAGTTCCAGCCACTCACGAGGCGCCCGAGAGGGATGGCAGGTTCTAGCCCTGGCCTGTCACCCCAGTAGAGCCTTGCAACAAGCCAGACGACCCCCCCCCCACTCCATGAGGGCCGCCATTTTCCACATCCGACTTCCCTCTGGTCAGAACTCCATCCAGCAGATGAACCTATCACTGTCCTGGCTCACACGGCCACTTGCGGCAGCGCAGTTCATCAATAAATGCTGTATTTAGAGGTGACTACAAGAGTATGTCACCCGCACAGCAAGCCTGGCAAGCTGCCCGTATCGTATTTGATATGCCAAATACCAGTAACAATTATGTTAGGTCATTCCCATGACCTAATATAATGGTTTGAGGCTCTTTATGTTCCTGGAGCGAGCAGATGCCCTTGGACTCTACTAGCATGAGACAGGACATATGGAGATGTTACTGGAGCCGCTGGAGCAAATTGATGATGAACGGGAAGATAGTGATAGTGATATTCTGTATGCCATATTAATAATGTATGCCATATTAATAACTGTTAGTTACCAATTATCTCTACCCTACTCTCACATTAAGAACTCATATTTCCTACTCAATCTGCTCATTTCAGTTAAAATCAAGCCACTAGTAATGATTATAGGGTGCAAAACAAAATAAACTCATTAAGTCTTAATTGCATAAAAAAAAGCAGTGGGACCAATAATCTCCAAATCAATTTGCATTTTAATAGATGACTGTCTTAAATTTTGCATATTCCTACTTAGAATTAGTATATTATTTTAATTCTGAATATAAAGAACTTACATTTTTTTTTTCTTTTTTTTTCTTTTTTTTTTTTTTTTTTTTTTTGCTTTTTGGGTCACACCCGGCGATGCTCAGGGGTTACTCCTGGCTCTGCACTCAGGAATTACTCCTGGCGGTGCTCGGGGACCATATGGGATGCCAGAGATCGAACCCAGGCTGGCATGGACCGGCCACATGCAAGGCAAATGCCTTATCCGGCTGGGCTATCGTTCTGGCCCCCAAAGAACTTATATTTTTGAAAACAATTGTTTCAAAAAGAAATGTACAAGACAAAGGAAAAAAAATATATATATATATTTGGTTTTTAGCTTTGGGTGACACCTGGCAATACTCAAGGGTTACTCCTGGCTCTGCACTCAGGAATTATTCCTGGCAGTACTCAGGGGACCATATGGGATGCTGGGGATCAAACCTGGGTCACAAAGTAATCTTTGTGAGTGTTTTTTAACCTGTTACATCTGTTTTCCTAGAAATTGGAATTCTAAAGATGAGACTTTTTAATATGTTTTCTGGTTAATTCCTAATATGAAGTGAACTTTTTACCAAATTTAATATAAGACCTTTAATTGTGAGCATCTTAAAACCTTTTGAATTATCCATAGAACTGATTTAATGCTTTTGAAATACTAGTACCATGCAAAATAAGATAATGATTAGCAACTTGTTTCCAAACTTCTTGGGTGATCAGGCTGTATGAAGGTGAGTAAAATAAAGCCGTTAAACCTGTGGGATGTGACTATAAGGAGTCTAGAGTTGTACTTTAAGGAAGAAAATGGATATCAGTGGGGAAAAGGAAAGGAACTCTGAGAGTGTAGCTGGTTTAGGAATGAAATGAAGGAAGTCACAGGGCAGAATGAATGTAAAGGAATGTGTAGAAGGTTTGAGGTTCTATTTTAGGGAAAGAAACTATGCCCAAACTGAACTGTTTAATTTAAAGATCTTATGTCTTTAAATGACATCTGCACAATTGTACATTTTGGTGGTGAGACCTGTGGAAAAGATATTAGATGGATGGTATGGACTCCTATTACAGTGCTTTTAGAAAATTAGGAATCAAGACTTTCAATATGGGGTTAAATGAATTATGCACGATATTAAACTGTATGCGCTACCTCTACAGATCTTAATGCCACTTTTGACTATAACTCACAGAAAACAGGTGCACTGTATCTCACTGTGAGTAAAGAAACTTTTACTTTTCCCTCTCTGCACCTTCAGTAATATTTTATGCTTCATGACGCTATGTTGGTGTCACATGAATCCAGATAAGAAAATCTTTCCTCTCTCTAATGGGGTCTGCCCGTGCTGACAGGAAAGCCGACTGTGGGATCCCAAAGCTCTTTTCCAGGGAAACAGAATCAAAGGGATTGGTTAAATGACAGGAGCAGGTATTTCTAACAGGTGCTGGTCCAAGTACCCTCCAAGCCTCAGGGAGACGCTAGAGGTACGCTGACTCCAGGAAGGACCGGAAATCATCTCTGCTGTCGGAAGCAAGAAAACTGCCTATCTGCAATGACTGACGACCGCCTGAGCCATAACCTAATTGGAGAAGGTCACTGGAGTAGACTGTCCTCGGCCCCAAAAAGGGATGTGGCCACTCTCTGCTCTTGAGGCCCTAGTTGAAGAGGCCCAAGGCCACCTTCAGCTCATCATGGGACCTGATCTTCATATGCTACAGCCAAGCCCAGGGTAACCCGTTGTGACAAGTAAAATTATTAATGCCGCCAGTGGTGTTCCTCCTGCTCTGTCTTAGCCAATCCCCAGGATCTCTTCTCAGTAAATAACTGGTTACCCCAAACGGAGAGTTCTCCAATCTTGCCATGTTCATGCAATTAAGTCATTTGGCAAACTTAAAATAAAGGTGGAGAGAAAACCATGTTCCTGTAACTTGCCTTTTGTATAAATCAGATCAAGTCCACAAAGGTGACTGAATAAATATATTCTAATAGGCTTGACTAAAAAGGTACCCCCCCACACACACAGGAAATGCAGGTAAACCTTGGTTGACTGACTATAGTAAGCAGCCTAGTCTCTCAAGGAACTCAAAGCTGCATGTGCTGTCGCTGTCAGCCGCTACTCATCAAGGGGAACAACCGCTGAAAGGGCAGACACGCTCTTGGGGCTGTTGATAGGCCAAGTGGACATTCAAATGGGGTCCGAGTATTTGTTCTTAGTTCTCTGAGCACATACAATCACTTGGAGAGAACAAGAATTTTAACAGCTCCTAATTCTTGTCATGAGACTAATCTGTACCTTATAAAGAGAACATTTCTTCTAAGCCAGAATACTCTGCAGGCGAGAACAATGACACGAAGTTCTCAGAAAGGAAGTCAGTGAATTGACTTAAGGGAATACAGTAAGAGATGCTTAAACAGCATGAGCGAAAACCATCTTCCAAGGGAAGGGGTGAACAGGGCAGTAAGAGAAGTAACTCCGGAGCTTCCTGTGCCATTAACAAGCCTTCGGGCACTCTTAGGCCTCCTCCTAACACCACCTGTTCAGCGTCAAGGACCGTATCCAGGGGAGCATTAGCTGCTTGACGTCACGCAATTGCTGAAATATTCAGGTTATAATATTAAATCCATTATTAAAGGGTTCTTATGGACACCATCAGTGGCTGGGCAGAAGCTTCCCCACCGTGTGCTGAGAAAGCCAGAGAGGTTGGTTGTTGTTTCTGTGTCCCTACAAGAGCCTGGACTCAGTAAGTCCTTTTCTATTAACAGAACCCAGCTAGAGGCTGACACCTATTGTAAACCACAGCCGAGCACCTCAGAACCTCCAACTCCACCTGGGAGAACAAGATAGACTGAAGGACTTTATCAGGCTTAGGATCAGGACATTGGATGACTCTCTCTACAGGGACCCTAAGTAAGAGAGCTCCACTGTACTGAGAACAAAACTGGCCATCAACTTCCAAACACTACACCCCGTTCCCTGGACATGGGTGGCTCCAGCCCTTTGTGTGTGAACAAATTCAAGACCCACAAAAACAACAAAAACAAAAAACACCACTGACTGGTTTGCAACAGATTGGGCGAGGCGGCCAGGATTTAGATGGCTGCATGGACAGAAGGCTCTGGCTCCCTGTTGGCTGGAGTGACAGATGACCGCTAGGCTCTGCCTGGAGCAGGAAAGACACACACAGGTGCTCAATCCGCACAAGCCTGCTAATGACCAGCAAATGGCCCACCTCTGGACTAGGTCAGGTTTTTACCTGTACCGTCATTTGGGCCTTGTTCTTAGCCCCAGAATAGGAATAGAGGATGTGGATGAACACATTGAAATCCTGAGCAATATAAGCAAAAGGCAGTGAATGACACCAGTAATAGTCTCTCTTAAGTGAGAGGTGACCCGAGAGAGGAAGGCAGCCTCTGTACGGATGGCCCTAGACAGACTCACTGCTGCCCAGGGAGGAGCCCCGGCTGCGTGGACATTCCACACGGCACTGCAAACGTGCCTGACTTTCTATTTTTTTTTTCCTTTTTTGGGTCACTGTCTGTATCACTGCCTTCCCGTTCATCATCAATTTGCTCAAGTGGGCACCAGTAACATCTCCATATGACCTGTCTCATGCAAGTAGAGCCCAAGGGTACCTGCTTGCTCCAGGAACATAAAGAGCCTCAATCCATTCCATCAGGTCATGGGAATGAGGTCTATAATTCTTACTGGTATTTGGCATATCAAATACGACACGGGTAGCTTGCCAGGCTCTGCCGTGCAGGTAGCATACTCTTGTAGTCATCTCAAAATCCAGCATTTATTGATGAACCGTGGGATCGCGAGTCGGGCTGTGTTAGGCTGGTTTGCTGGGTGGAGTTCTGACGAGGGGGAAGTCCAGATGTGGAAAATGGAGGTCCTCATGGAGTGGGGGGGTCGTCTGGCTCGTTGTGAGGCTCTGGTGGGGTGGCGGGCCAGGACTAGAACCTGCCATCCCTCTCGGGCGCCTCATGAGTGCTGGGCACAGTGAGAGCCAGTAGCAGCTCTGCCCCATGTCTGTCTTTTGGGTCACACCTGGCAATGCCCAGGGGTTACTCCTGGCTCTTCTCTCAGGAATTACTCCTGGAGGTGCTCGGGGAACATATGGGATGCTGAGGATCGAACCTGGGTCAGTCGCAAGTGCAAGGCAAACGCCCCCCCCCCCGCTGTGCTATCCCTCTGGCTAGATGAGATGAAAACAGTTTCTGGAGGACGCCCCTCCGAGCTTGTGGGACGGGATTGGTTCATGGTCTGAGGAGGATGGACATAGCTAAAGACATGACTCTTTTCCATTATTACCATCACGGACTAGGTAAGGCATCATGTCGCTTCAGTTTTTGTTCCTTTAATTTTTGTCTGTCCCAGAGAGTTTTCTAATAGTGAACCATGCTGCCCTCACCTGGTAAGAGATGGCCTCTACTCCTAGGGTCTAAGCATTTTAAAGCGGCATTTCTTGGTAAAGCCAGACTAGAATTGAGAATTCATTGAACTCAGGCAAAGGGATAAACATAATATCCCTTTAATCCAAGTCACATGTGTAAGTGGGAGAGAGAGAGAGAGAGAGAGAGAGAGAGAGAGAGAGAGAGAGAGAGAGAGAGAGAGAGAGAGAGAGAGAGAGAGAGGTGCTTGCCATAGAGCAGGGCATGTCTGGGCATGCTGACCTACCTAGTCTGGGGGAAAAGGAAAAGGGAGAGAGGGAGAGGGGAGAGAGGAAGAGGGGAGAGAGGGAGAGAGGGAGAGAGGAAAGGGGAGAAGAGGGGGAGAGAGGGAGAAGGAGAGAGGGGAGAAAGGGGGAGAGAGGGGAGAGAGGGAGAGTTCCAGCACCCATCCCTCCACCAGGACACATTTCCCAACACCAAAGTCCCTGGAGTCCCTCCTATCTCCAGCCTGCCTCTATAGCAAGCACTTTTCCTCCTCTCTCTCGCTCTCTTCCTTCTCTTACACATTGTGGATTGCAATACATACATTTAGGGGTTATCATGTATATCCCTTTGCTGTTACCATTTCCAACAATCATGAGCACCGTGTTCTCTAGCGCGTTACTCTCTGTCCCTCCCTCCCCTTCCTCAGAACCTCCAAATAAAATCTAGTTTTACTGCACTGTTCATCTCCTCCTGAAACCCTTCCGAGAGGCAAAAACAAGAGCCTGCAAGGACTGGGCAAGGCTGAGTTTTCCCAGCGGGCCCTGGGGCCAGCAGACATAAGCCACTCGTTGGGGACTCACCGACTTCAATTGCTTGCACCTGACTCCAGGATACACCCTACTGCCGCACAGGCCTTAGACAAATGCAACAGTCTGCGGCAACAAAGCCCTATCTCTAGCTTTGTTTGGGAGAAGCACAAAGTTCTGCATTCAGGACACCTAGAATAGAAGCTGGAAGCTGCTCAGACCCGAGCACTCCTCGTGATTAACAGCTCAGCAGAGAGAAACAACAGGTGTAAAGCTGGTGCTTCAACTGGAGAAAGCAAAGCCTAGTGGACACCTGCAGGGGATTAGCTACACTCCCCACTAGGGAGAGGATGGATGCAGGGAGGTGTGGCTGTCATCCAGGCTGCTCTACAGACAGGGGCGAGGGGCTGGAGCCATAGAATAGCGGGGAGGGCCTTTGCATTCCACGCAGCCAGCCAGGATCCGATCTCCAGCATCCCATACGGTCCTCTGAGCACTGCAAGGGTTAAATTCTGAGTGCAGAGCCAGGTGTAACCCCCAAGCAATCGCTGGGTGCAGAGCCAGGAATAGACCTCTGAGCATCGATAGGTGCAGAGCCAGGAGTAAGCCCCCAGCATCTCTCGGTGCTGAGCCAGAGTAACCACGCCCCCCCCCCAAAGCATCGCTGGTTGCTGAGCCAGAAGTAATCCCCCCAGCATCACTGTGCAGAGCCCGGGTAACCCCTGAGCATTGCAGAGTGCAGAGCCCGTGTAACCCCGGAGCATCTCTGGGTGCAGAGACAGGAGTAAACCCTGAGCATCATCGCTGAGCACAGAGCCAGGAGTAACTGCCCGAACATTGCCAAGTGCAGAGAAAGGAGTAAATCCCCGACCATTGCTGAGAACAGAGGCAGGAGTAACTAACCCCTGAGCATTGCAGAGGACAAAGCCAGGGTAGCCCGGTGCGAGAAAGGGTAAACCTGAGCATCGCTGGGTGCAGAAGCAGGAGTAACTAACCCCTGAGCATCGCTGGGCGCAGAAGCAGGAGTAAATAACCCCCTGAGCATCGCTGGGCAGCGAAGCCAGGAGTAACTAACCCCTGAGCATCGCTGGGCGCAGAGGCAGGAGTAACTAACCCCTGAGCATCGCTGGGTGCAGAAGCAGGAGTAACTAACCCCTGAGCATCGCTGGGTGCAGAAGCAGGAGTAACTAACCCCTGAGCATCGCTGGGTGCAGAAGCAGGAGTAACTAACCCCTGAGCATCGCTGGGTGCAGAAGCAGGAGTAACTAACCCCTGAGCATCGCTGGGTGCAGAAGCAGGAGTAACTAACCCCTGAGCATCGCTGGGTGCAGAGGCAGGAGTAACTAACCCCTGAGCATCGCTGGGTGCAGAAGCAGGAGTAACTAACCCCTGAGCATCGCTGGGTGCAGAGGCAGGAGTAACTAACCCCTGAGCATCGCTGGGTGCAGAGGCAGGAGTAACTAACCCCTGAGCATCGCTGGGTGCAGAAGCAGGAGTAACTAACCCCTGAGCATCGCTGGGTGCAGAAGCAGGAGTAACTAACCCCTGAGCATCGCTGGGTGCAGAGGCAGGAGTAACTAACCCCTGAGCATCGCTGGGTGCAGAGGCAGGAGTAACTAACCCCTGAGCATCGCTGGGTGCAGAAGCAGGAGTAACTAACCCCTGAGCACCGCAGGGGGCAAGCCAGGTGTCACCCCTGGATGCAGAGAAAGGAGTAACCCCTGAGCATCGCTGGGTGCAGAGCCAGGAGTAACTAACCCCTGAGCATCGCTGGGTGCAGAGCCAGGAGTAACTAACCCCTGAGCACTGCAGGGGGCAAAGCCAGGTGTCACCCCTGGATGCAGAGAAAGGAGTAACCCTGAGCATCGCTGGGCGCAGAGCCAGGAGTAACCCCCGAGCATTGCAGGGTGTGGCTCTAAAAAGCCAAGGGCTCCCTCACGGTCAACGAGCTGCAACTGACATTACTCTCGAGAGTGCTCGCGCCCCCCCACCCAGCCCCAGCCCTGCCGGGAAGCTGGGGAAGAGCGGGGAAGCGAGCGCAGGGCCTTACCTGCAGCACGACGAGCCGCTGCGAGATGCTGAAGCCGCGCTCGGCGGCGGGGAAGCGCCACACCTTCACCTCGGCCACCTCGTCGTTGGGGTTGTGCAGCGTGAGGGGGCAGCGTCCGCGAGGCGCCCGGGCGCAGCTCCCCCGAAGCACAGGAAGGGCGACCGGCAGAAGTGGCTCAGCGACAGCACCGCGGGCGACCCCGGCCCGCCCTGGGATTCGGGGGCTGCAGCCTCGGCTCGCCGGGACCCACTTCCCAGCAGCTGCGGCCTCCCGGCCGCGTCGCCATGGTCAGCCACGGCTCGTCGGAGCGCAGAAGAGAACCAGACCCGCTTCCTGATCCACTCGCCTGCAAAAATAGCGCAGAAGCCAGTCGCACGTTCTTGCAAGCACCCAAGAACGGCCAGACGCCAGTGGGCCCTTGCTTCCGTTTAAACTTCCCACCTTCACCAATCAGCGCTCCCGGGCCACGCCCACCTCCGCATGCGGCCAATCAGTGAGCAGCAGTTCGCAGCCAATGAGACGCCGGCGCCTTATTTAAATGCTCTCTACGAGCAAAGAGAGAAAGGATTAGTTTGACAATAATAGTTGGGAATGGGAGGTTCTGAAGTGACAGAACAGCGGGGAAGGCGTTTGCTTTGCTTGCGGCTGACGGGGTTCGATCTCCGGCATCCCATAGGGTCCCCCGAGCACTGCCAAGAGTAATTCCTGAGTGCAGAGCCAACAGTTGAAAGAATTCAGAGTTTACAAAGCAATTAGGAAATCAGTGGCAAGAACTGGATCTGCAGACAGGTACTTCGGCTAAGTATTATTCACATCACCTCTATAGAGAGAATAAAAAAACATCATGTATGGTTATGGATGAACAAACACAAAGAAAAGTCCTCACCCAATTTAAGCCACCTTCAAACCTGTTATATTAATAGCAGAATGATTTTGAGATTTTTCTTCTATGCAGGAGAAACCTTCTAATGCAGGAGATTTTTCTTCTATGGGAAACCTCTAGGATCTTCCCCACATTTTAAAAGCAAGAATGCTACCGTGAAGCAAAGATAGCACAGCGGGAGGGCGTTTGTCTTGGACTCGGTCAATATGGGTTCAATCCCCAGCACCCTATAATCCTGTATGGTCCTCCAGCACCTCCGGCAGGAGTAATTCCTGAGTGCTGAGCCAGGAGTGACTCAAAAAGCTAAAAAAAAAAAAAAAAAAAAAAAAAAAAACAGCCTATTAAATGCAATAATTTTTTGGGTTTTTTTTTTTTTTTGGCTTTTGGGTCACACCCGCGATGCTCAGGGGTTTCTCCTGGCTCGCACTCAGGAATTCTCCTGGCGGTGCTGGGGGACCATATGGGATGCGGGGATCGACCTGGGCCGGCCGGCCGGCGCGGCAACACCTACCCGCGGGCTACGCCCGCCCTGGGGGTTTTTTTTTTTTGTTTTTTAAAAATATTTTTATTATACCACTGTGCGATATACAATTAAAAAGATATTTATGATTGGGTTTCAGGGTTTCAGACATACATTTTTCCAGCACCTGTCTCTCCCTCTCGCTCCATCCCTCCCTCCCTTTCTTCCTCCCTCCTCCCTCCCTCCCTCTCTCTCTCTCTCTCTCTCTCTCTCTCTCTCTCTCTCTCTCTCTCTCTCTCTCTTACACATTATGGCTTGCCCTACAGACACTTAGGGATTATCATGTAAATCCCTTTGTGAAATGCAATAATTTTTAAATACACAGAATTCTTATTTTTTTCTAGCATTCTTTGAATAAAAACCGGAGCCGCTCCCTGAAGTCACTGAAATGTCAGTCTCAACTGTTACTACAGACATGGTTCATTTTGTTTCTGTCTGCCCTCCCTGCCTCACGTCAGAAACCAATGTGAATGGCACACTTAAAACTAAAGAAAGAAAACTGCAATAGCTATTTTTTATTTGCCCCACTTCACTCTGCTCTCTTGTACTTCCCTTTTGTTGAGGAGTGGTCTGTATTCTGTGTTTGCTACAGGAAACAATTTTCTTCCTCGCTCTGTGGCTTCTGGTTGGTTTTAGTAGTGCCACCTGGTTTTACCTGGCCACTTCAGAGAGCTGATAAACAACTGTCTTCAGACAGGTGCACTTTCTTAGGACAGGTTGCCTGTTGGAGGTAAGGGTACTTCTGACAGACACAGCCCTTGGGGCTGGCTATATCACAGCAATAAATCCACATAATGCAAGAGCTGCCTTTTGCTGAGGGGTCTCTCCAGTGAGTCAGAGGCAGGGGTGTGAACATCTGTCTCTTATAACGCACTACTGCTAGATCCTGATTATCTTTTTGCAAATAGCCCATTTATTAAACTTGCCTTGGTTATACTAAACTGAAGAGCACCAACTGTTGCCGCTATAACCCTATTAAAAAGTGACTTTTGTCACTGGACTCTAGATTGGACTGTGCACGGAGTCCTCATGTTTGGAGGGCACAGAATTCAACTCTTGCAAGGGAGACACCTGAGATGATGAGCTAAGGCTGGGATTGGCGTCATGGTCATGGATAGGAGTACAAGATGAAATGAACAGGACAAATTCACTCACAAATCAATGACTATGACCGGTTAATGGTTCCAAGCGGATAGCACCAGCTACTGTTATCTGCCACCTGCTTTCACCTGCCACCGAAGAGAGCTTGCAAACAAAATTGCTTTCCTCTTTCAGAGAGATGCATATGTTGCAGGACCTACCTGTAGTCTCAGAGAATGTTTTAGCTAGAATCACTATGATGGTTTTCAAAACATCCAAATTGTTTTTGTTTGTTTTGGGGGACACCTGGTGGTGCTCAGGGATCACTCCTGACTGGTCTCTTGTGGTGCTCAGGGATCACTCCTGACTGGTCTCATGTGGTGCTCAGGATCACTCCTGACTGGTCTCATGTGGTGCTCAGGGATCACTCCTGACTGGTCTCATGCGGTGCTCAGGGATCACTCCTGACAGATCTCATGCGGTGCTCAGGGATCACTCCTGACTGGTCTCATGTGGTGCTCAGGGATCACTCCTGACTGGTCTCATGTGGTGCTCAGGGATCACTCCTGACTGGTCTCATGTGGTGCTCAGGGATCACTCCTGACTGGTCTCATGTGGTGCTCAGGGATCACTCCTGACTGGTCTCATGTGGTGCCAGGGATCAAAACCAGGCTGGCGGCATGCGAGCCAAGTGCCCTATCCCTGTACTATTTCTCCAGTCTCAAAAAATCCTTACGGTCTATCCAAGAGTGAAAAGTTTGATTTGTGGGTGTTGAGCAGTGCAGAGTGGGGCGCTTGGGGGGAGTAATGCAGTACCACCCAGTAATGCAGCATCACCTAGGTCAGGTTGGGGAGGGCAGACTGCAGCCTGTTGTCGTTCTTAGGTGCTGGCTGCGTCTGGCAGGGTGGCAGGCAGCTGTATCTCCAGGCAGTGCTGTGGCGAGAGGCAAAGAACCCACTAGGGGGGGTTTCCCTCTTCTGAGACTAAACCCCCAAGTCTTGTAATTTGACTGAGGTACTAACTGCTTAGCTACACCTATAGTCCTGAGCCACGGAATTTTTTTTTCTTTTTTGGGTCACACCCAGCAATGCTCAGGGGTTACTCCTGGCTCTTTGCTCAGGAATTACTCCTGGCGGTGCTCAGGGGACCATATGGGATGCTGGGGATCGAATCCGGTCAGCCGCATGGGAGGCAAACGCCCTACCAGCACAGCAACCCCTACTGTTGGATGACAGATCTAGCTAATCTGGGAGCTTTGTTGTTTTGCCCACTCCCAGCTTAATCTATTTAAGCCAAGGTTCATTCTAATGAGACCTCTCTTCTATGTAAACACTGCTAGAGGGTGTGGCAGTTACAGAAGTCACCTTGACTGAATAACTTCTGACTTATACATCTACTAAGACTTCTATGTTTTCTAGATTGGGCACAGCTCTTTATACCCACTGCACCCAGCGTGGGACAGTTAGAATTTACCAGGAGACTACCACCCTGGCTACGGTGAGACTATAGGAAGACTATAGGAAGTATCATACTAGTTTGCTCTAAGCTGCGAAAGAGTGTGGCCCTTTCAGTACACGAGAACAAGATACTCAGAATCACTCTGGTGCAAATAATAAGGACCTTGTGGGTACCGTCTAGATTACATGAAGCTCATGAAATTAAGATGTATTACTTTATATCAGCCCCCTCTCTCTCCAGTGTTTTACATAAGAGATAATCTCGGATTAGTCCTTGGCATAACCTTTGTTTATACCTGCAATAGGGTTTGGCACTACATTCTGTTTAGAGTTCTTTGTTGACAGGACCCTCCCTGGATTACTTTGGTGTATATAAGGGGACTGACTTGAGGCCCCTTCTGCCTTTTTGCTTTTGGCTTTGGGCTTTTTGCTATTTGGCCTTTTGCTCCTTCTTCTGGGTAGGACTCATCTCAGGTGAGATCCTCTCTTTGGTGGGAGACGTAGGCTCTTTTGTATGGTCTAAGTTGGGACCAGAGCTAGAGTTTGTTCATTATATTGGAGTGCTGTGGAAGAGCTTTTGTACTATTAAAAGCCTTTTTGGAACTGCACCATACTCGTGAGTTTTCATCTGTTTCCCCGGCGCCCTCGGACGTAGAAGAGAACTTCTGTCCTGACACTGTCGGGGACTCCAGCGGCATCCCAGACACCCTACTGTGGAAAAATTGTAAGCTAATAAACATGTTTCTTTTGTGTGTAATAATCTGTTATGTAGCATTAGATAATTGATAGCCCTAATACTTCCAATGGGAAGATTCTAGCCGAATTTAGCACACTAAGCAGAAATGAGCCCACCATGCCTATAGAATTTACTATACTTCTACAGCCAAGCAGCTGACTAAGGTTGATTTATGGGATCAGGGAGACGCCTGCCTGCAGGCTGAGGTGCTGTAAGGTTTTATGATGTATGCCTGAAAATGGCTGAAGTCTCTCTCCTAATAGAACGTGTGGTTCCCAGAATGAGAAGGGTAGCAGGGGGGCTCCCGGTCTAACAAAAGGCATCTGATTACACCACACTTCTAAAAGTGTTTACAGGATAAATCTTACAAGTCTTTAACTTGTTTATAGATCTGTTAAGATCTTAAAAATAGGGGCCAGAACTATATAGCACACCAAGGAAGGCGTTTGCCTAGAACTCAGTTGACCCAGGTTTGATCTCCGGGAATCCATAGGGTCTCCTGAGTACTTCCAGGAGTAATCCTCAGTGCAGAGCTGTTGGAGGACAGGTTTAGCTAACCTGGGAGCTTTGTTGTTTTGCCCACTCCCAGCTTAATCTAATTTAAGCCAAGGTTCATTCTAATGAGACCTCTCTTCTATGTAAACACTGCTAGAGGGTGTGGCAGTTACAGAAGTCACCTTGATTGAATAACTTCTGATTTATACATCTACTAAGACTGCTATATTTTCTAGATTGGGCACAGCTCCTCTTTATAGCCACTGCACCCAGCGTGGGACAGTTAGAATTTACCAGGAGACTACCATCCTGGCTACGCTGAGACTATAGGAAGACTATAGGAAGGATCATACTGGTTTGCTTTAAGCAGGTGAGTGTGACCCTTTCAGTACAGGAGAAGATACTCAGGATCACCCTGGTGCAGATAATAAGAAGGACCTTGTGGGTGCCATCTAGATTACATGAAGCTCATGAAGTTAAGATGTACTACTTTATATCAGCCCCCTCTCCAGTGTTTTACATAAGAGATAATCTCGGGATTAGTCGTTGGCATGACCTTTGTTTATACCTGCAATAGGGTGTGGCACTACACTCTGTTTAGAGTTCTTTGTTGACACGACCCTCCCTGGATTACTTTGGTGTATATATGACTTGAGGCCCCTTGGGCTTTTTCACTTTCAGCTTTTGGCTCCTTCGGCTTTTGGCTCCTCAGCTTTCAGCTTTTTGGCTCTTGTGGCTTTTGGCTCCTCGGCCTTTTGCTTTTGGCTTTTTGCTCTTTGGCCTTTTGCTCCATCTTCTGGGTAGGACTCATCTCAGGTGAGATCCTCTCTCTTTGGTGGCAGCCTTAGGCTCTTTTGTATGGTCTAAGTTCGGACCAGAGCTAGAGTTTGTTCATTATATTGGAGTGCTGTGGAAGAACTTTTGTACTATTAAAAGCCTTTTTTGGAGCTGCACCGACTCGTGAGTTTTCATCTGTTCCCCCGGTGTCTTCGGAGGTAGAAAAGAACTTCTGCCTTGACACTGTTGGGGACCCCGGCAGCATCCCCGAAACAGAGCCAGGAGTAACCGCTGAGCATCGCCGGTGTGACCCACAACATTAAGAATAAAAAATCTCAAAAATATTTAACTTATAAGAAATGGAGCTTAAAGTGTCCATTAATATTTGTTTTTCCACTTGTTCGTAGTTGTTATTGTTGTTGTTCATGTGGGGAGTCACATTCAGTAGTGATCAGAAATTGCTCCTGGTGCTCAGGAGTCCATGTGTTACCAGGGCTGAACCCAGGCCCCCTGAATGCAAAGCACATGCTTAGTTGGTGGAGCCACCGAGGCCTCTGCTATGCGCTAAGGAGCTATAAGCAGCCCACTGTGTCTCCATGCTAGGCAAATAAAATCTAGATATATACTTTATTAGGACCAAAGAATCTTATATTTATTTTAAATATCAAAATAACACAAAGAACTAGCTCAATATACAATACACTTCCTATTCTTCACAGAGAACTGAATTTTTCTAGACATTTGTACTTAAACACAAGACAATCAAAATATATGTAAAACTCACAAGATATTTCACATAGAATTGACAAAATAATGACTTCATAGCTGAGATTTTTTCCTTTGTAATTGCCTTTAAGTGTCCGTAGTAATTAAAAAAATCAAAACATAATTTGAGACTTAAGAAACTCCATTCAAAAGCATTTCCACTTTAAGTTATATCATAAATCCCCTCAACCAGAGCATTTACTATAAGAGATAGGGCAGCTAGCCGCCCACCCCTGTACTATTTTTTTGGCAGCGATACTCAGCAACTGTACTAGCTTCAGCTAGAAGGATAAGTTTGATTGTTGGAACACAAGTTTTGTGGATTTCACCATATACTGTCCAACTTTAATACAAGCAGGGACACCAAGCAAAGAGGTGAAGGAACAATGAAATGCATACATGCTCTTCATTCAAGACCTGTCTCAGAATCCAATACTGTTGGGATGCTAGCACTGAGATTGCCACTGTACCTAAGAATCCGAAAAGAAGACCTGCCATCTTCGTGATAACCTCGGTTTTCTGAATATAATTCCTGTCTGCAAAGAATAAATAGCTGCAGAGGTTACATTTAAATAGTTTTGGGTTTTTATTAAATAGTCATAGACTTAAGATCAATATACAGCAAGCTGAAACAATCAGATTAAACAAAACACAGGAAGTCTATCCAAACCTCTCACCTTCCACATTATCTAAATCCTATTACTTACATCTCATAAACGTGGTTTCCATGAGGAAGAACATAATGATACGCTAACAACCTAGAATTAAAGGATGCTTGAGGAGAAATCATTTGAGGGATACGAGTGATTCTCTGTCATCAGAAAACCACAATTGATTTTATCAAGAGGAATGTGCAAAAGAAAGGGAAGATTTACCTACAGCTCCTTAGAAAATTCTCCATTAATTTACCCTAACAGCAAATAACATTTGCCAAAATACCGTTCAAAATGTTAGAAATGCTACTTGCTCCTTACTAGACAACAAAATTTAAATTTGGCACCGAGTTTCAGGCTAGCCGAAACGAGAAGTCCTATGTTTTCCTGTGTTGACCAAGCTGCTGCTCTAACGAGAAATGTGCCTCAGACCATCACCTCT
Source organism: Cryptotis parvus (assembly GCA_021461705.1). Lineage (NCBI taxonomy): Eukaryota > Metazoa > Chordata > Mammalia > Eulipotyphla > Soricidae > Cryptotis > Cryptotis parvus. The sequence goes on along the minus strand of JAJIBD010010058.1, from coordinate 47,863 downwards.
TGTTCAGTTTTCGGCAAACTGAAGTCGATCACTGTAGTGTCGTGTGGTCATGAGACCAACGTTCTTTTTCACAGGGTGGGCGGGTGGGAGGGAAGGCAGCAAGGAGGACACAGATACTCATTTTCTTTTGTCAGGTTCATCAATGAGCACTCTAGAGACGGCCCAGGAGTGCCTTCCCAGGTAAATATAAAGGCCACAGTAGAGATTTTGCAAGGACAATGGCAAGGGTTTGTACCCGCATTTAGTGCCAGTAGTGTCGCTACATAAACCAAGTTTCCTAAAGAGTGTTGCCCAGCCAGCAGGTAACACAAACACAAACAAGAACCCTACAACCACGAAATCAAAACCATTTATTCATGAATACAGCCTAGGCGGCAGAATCTTGAAGCAACTGCAACACGTGGAAAAGGCACAGAGTGTCCCATCCAGAAAAGCCCGGGATCAGCTGCCAAAGGGCTAATGCTCCAAGTTGGACTTTCCAGCACTGATAATGCGAAACAGTGTGGTCGGAAGAAAATGCCAAGTTTTGCACATACTAATTTCATTGTAGTTTGTGTGTAACAGTAAAAAGCAGTACTTCCTTAAGTAAGCCTTAACTACAAGTTTATCATTCTGCCGATGTTTTGAGTGTCTAGAGTGGCAGAAGGGTTTTAGTGCACCTGTTCAATAGTATACTTTCCCTCAAGAGAAAAATCACATATTAAAGCACCAGATTAGGAATCCTACCTTGCAGTGCTCTTCCAACAAGAAATGGTTACATAAATGCACACAAATATCACTACCTGCGATGGTTACTGGTTAAATCTTTCTGATATGAGGAACAAGTCTTAACCTTGAGTGATGGTTGCAAAACTCAGGTGGGGTTTCCTGACCAAAAATAACTTATCTTTTAAAAAAATTCTAAGGCAAAATTATTTTAATAGTGTAGTGTAAAAGAGTAAATGTATTTTTTTAACATGTGAGAGTATCCATGTAAAATGTAACATTCGATTAATTAAACGGAGAAAAACAGAATATTCTTACTTGTAATTGGTTTGTCAGTACAACTACTCCCAGAGTATTTTCTTCTGCTTTTATACAGATAAACACAAACACTTATCTTAGTATTCAAACTAACAATTGATTTCTTAAAAAAATGAAAACAAAAAAACACACAATTCTAGGTCTTCGACTGTGCTTCTTTGGACATATATGTATTCAAACAACAAAAACTTTAATTTCCTTTAAACTACTTTAATATCTACTAAAAATCTTTGGTGCATTTAAGTAAAAACTGATTATGTTAACAAATTTCTACATTTCATAAATTATTTATTAAATTTACACAGTATGCACTAACTGCTATCAGCTAAAATTAATTTAAAACAATAAATTAAGGTCATCAAAAAATTCTCAATGAGGCTAAACTTAGTTGCAAGGTCATACATTTTTAAGTATAGCTACAGAATTGGTGTATTTTCAGAGCTATGAAAAATGTGTGTTCAAAATAGTCCAAAACAAGTTACTGCCAAAGGTTAACGTAAAAAGTAGGCCTCATTTCATTGCTTTTGTGCCAAGTTAAGGGGGAAAAAATACATTCAGTTTGCCCAAATCCATGAGGGTTTCACAATTTAAAAATCTCTTAGAGTCTTGAGGCGGCAGTTATTCTGTTTGCTCAATCACTGGACTACTTCTTCCTAAGAACGGTCCTATCTAATTCCCAGACTAAGGCGACAGGAGAAAATATGGTTCCTGGTACACAGTAAGCATTGGTTAATGCTAGCTTTCTCTCCTGCTGCTTAATGATGAGCTAAACTGAATTTTACATTAAATTTTAACATCAAATTTCTTTCTATTTCAAAGCTAGTTAAGAGGTTTACTGGAGAAAATGATATGAAAGCATTTTACAAAACAGTAAACCACTTTTCAAGTTAAAGTTATCTACAATAATAACTAAATATATTTTACTCTATATATAAGAAACGTTTTCCAGAAAAAACTCTATACTGTAAACCAATTCCTACCATCAAATCATGTGTAGATGATTAAATTAAAAGAACCCTAAAGACCTTCAAAAAGCAAAGCTTTCTTTTCAATGTAAAAATGCAACACCCTCTTTTTCAGCTATTACATATACAATATTCCACACATGTGCATGAATATATCATTTGCCTTTTTTAAGTTCAGTCTTTCCTACACTGACGTCCGTGTACAAACGGCAGGACACTTTTTTTTAGGCATGACATCATTATAGCAAGAGTTTTTCATTGACACTTTTATCTTTATAAAGATACACAGTTCTCAATTGCTCTGAAAGAGTAACAGACTAATAGTACCTCATGTAGTCAAGTTTAATAACGTAAGTACCCCCAGAGAAAATATCTCCACACAAAGTAAGAATGCTTTAGAAACAATACACTATTATCTACCAGTCCAAGGATAATTACAACCAACCCTTCATCAATGTCACCAAACTCAGGTTGGCTTTCCTAGATGAATCCTTTGGTTAAATGCCTCAATTGTCACTACTGTGTTTTTCCTTTGACTTTATTTTCGCCTCCTAAGGTAAAAGTCCCTTAAAGTACCTTCCTCTCTTAAGTGCTTTAGCAAACAAGTTTCCTCATTATTAAGTAGTTAAATTTATAGCATTAAAAGTTCATTATTTTATTTGTGATTTCTTTTTTCACAAGGGCTGGGCCAGACTTTACAGTTTACACACAAAAAAGTGCTTAAAGCAATTAGGAGTGTAAACAAAACTGAAATAGAAAACTCTTAAGATTGCTATTTTCCAGTAGTTTACATACAAACGACATGCTAGTAATAAATCAACCCTGCCTATTCTAATCCTTCAAGCAGCTCTACTAGGAAATATATCCTAGTTTTAGTTTAAATTGACTTGAAAATATGAAAAGTGCACATCTTTAAAGGTTATTTTATAATTTTGACTTTTCCCCCAATTTATCTGCAAGGTTATGCTATAACTACTATTTTCTTTCACCGAGTCCTCAACTTTTCCTACTATAAAAATAAAAATCAAGGCTAATTACAGACATTAGGCTTATGTAAAAAGCAAAAATAAAGATTACGTACAAAGCTGTACACCAGTAGTGGTTCCCTTTGATTAAAGTAAACTTTAAATTTAGTCAGATACATTTGTTTGGCACCTTTTCTAAAAACTAGACATAAAAGACCTAGATTCTGCTTCCCAGAGTTTCAGTTAGCCGAAGTTAATGAGACCAAAGTAGCTTTTTGGTTACTAATTAGTTATAATAAACTGCACCTCCTTAGTAAGATGAAGATATGTACCATGATATGTTGTTTCTGATATGGCACAATAAAAAATGGTAACCTGAAAGATACCAAGTTAAAATTATCAGGCATTGCTTTCAACACACTTCAACTTGTAGAATTAAATGCCTATCTTTGCATTTCTTATTCATAACTGAAGCAAGGCAACAGTCAATCATTTGGGTAACTTTTTCGTATCGCTTAACAAGCTAATCTTTCACTTGGCAGCTTTCTGCCATTAAGGTCAGTCAAAAATCCAAAGGATGATAACTGGATATTATGGCCAGAAAAAAAAAAACAACAACATATACCATATAACCAATATACCCAAGAATTTCTTATAAATTCAGTTCCTAATTTCAATTTCAAAAATCTTGAAAAATAGTAATGAATCTTAAGTTCTGATAAATACTAGCTGCAACTATCAGTACGCACTTACATTCTTCCTTAAAGGCCCTAAAATGTGTTTGCAAATATGGAGAAGAGAATGTGGTTAACAAAAAAGAAAAAATTTCCACTGATGATTAAAAATTTAAAAAACACCGCCATCATGTCATCAACTATTAATGCCAAAAAAGCTTGAGAAACCACTAAAATTGGCCCCTAATTAATCTTTTTTAAAAAATCACAAAAATGCATTTCAAATATCATGCCTCAAAGTGTGTCCAGATACTCCCGTTCAGTAACTAGAGATGCATACTTTGCTTGATTTAAAATGATTTGAGGGCTTGAGTAATGAGAACAATTAAAACAAATAGCAGCCCGACTAATCTCAAAGCCATCAGCTGAAGGCTACCGTTAGTCCACAGCCATCCAGAAACAAAAACCAAAAAAAAGTCTGTGGAATGTCTGGAAACGAGTCACGAGTGATGCTCGGCATTGGCAATGTTCTGTCCGGTAGCCCCACTGTCCAGGCCCAGCAGGGACCCCAGGTAAGACTGTTCTCGAGGGTCCAGCATCTGTTCGGGCGCACCGGGTGGACTATATTTGCGGGCTGAGGAGTCAGAGTGTATTTCTCCAGGAACGCAAGATCGGCTGCACGCGGGTAACGGCTGACGCTGGTGGCTGTGGGGACAGGATCTCATGCGGTGCAGGTGGGAGCGTGGTGGTGTGGCGCACCAGGTCGCTCTGGGCCTCGGGCATCTGCACGGGGACCAAGGTCACGGGCACGCACACCTCGGCAGACACGCTCTGCAGCATGGTCTTGGCTTCTGAAGGGTACGCTTTGGGTTGCTCCAGGTACTGTTTGGTTTCTGCCTGGAAGATCTTCTCGTCGGAGGGGTATTCCATGGGCAGGGCCACCAGCTTCTCCTCGGGGGACTCAGAGCGTCCTCGGGCACCTGATGCCGTGGACGTGGTCGATGTGGTACTTGAGCTTGTCTTTCCGCTTGAACGTGGCGTTGCAGTGCTGACAGTTGAAAGGCCGCGGTCCGAAGTGAATAACCAGATGCTTGGTTAACGTTTTCTTGATTCTGAAAGACTGGTTGCAAATCTGACACTTGTATGGTTTTTCACCTGCGTGAACAAGATTTGGATTTCAGCGTAAAGTGCACTGGGTGGGGAGAACAGTAATCTGAAGAACCAAATTTTCCATGGGAATGCTAAGGAGAACTTAACAAAGGAGGACAGTGTAAGCGGAAAGAGAACAGCTCAAGGAAAGATGTGGGCTGGAATTCTAACCCAAAAAAACCATTATTGGGCAAACTTGAGCAAAATGCCCAATGTTTGAGTACCTCTCTAAAAATGAAAAACAGTATAGTATCTAAGTACTAAATGAGAAAAATAATAAATGATAATGTAATAATAAAATAATAAATGTAATACATGAGAAAATACAGGAACAGTGCTTAGTATTTAACTTACATGCAATAAATAGGCCATAAACTTAGGTTATTACGTTATTTTTGTTACTACTTTTGTTCTCTGAAAAAAGGTGCAATGCCAAAAACTTGATTCCTCCTGCTCAAGAAATATAAAAGCAAAGACAGTTAACTGACAACTTGGTGTTTTAGGTAAAAACGAAAAGTTGTGATACTTATTGTTAGTCTGAGGTCAAAATAAGAAGAGCTGATGTGGAAAAAAGACAAGCTAAGTCAATCTTCTGTTTCTCCAGAGTTAGGTTCTACATTGTACTGCTCATTTGGTTTTAAAAAGGTTAAGAAACATCAGTCTCTCGGTCAGCCAGCCTGGTGGGCAGAATAACACTCCCTGCTCCCCAAGACCTGTGAATAGATTGGCTTCCAAGGCATAGGGAACTTTGCAGATTCAACGGGATGTTTAAAAATGGCAGATAACTGAAGGGAAAACAGGTCAGAGAGACATGGAAGTGAACGAAGCCCAGCATTTCTGGCTTTGAAAAAAGGAAGGACCCAACGAATGTGACGCCCTCTAGTGGCTGGGAGTCTCAGCTTAGAACCCGCAGGAAAACTGGCCTCTGAATCCTAGTCCTACGACTGCAAGAATCAGTTTACTAGAAACTCAGATGAGCAGGAAGCAAATCCTTCCTTGAGGTCTTTAGAAAGAAATGAGACCCAGTTAACATCTAAGTCTTTAGCTGGTGGCAGATTCCATGTCCAGAGTGCTGTACTGCATAAATTCATATAGTATTTGCTATATTTGTGTTAATCAGCAGCAATAAAAATTTATATTCTCAGACATACTAATTCTAAAATAGCAGCAAAGGTACATTTTGAAACTCAATGCAAAGATTGCTACAATGTTCTGTTGCTACTGCATTGTTCACTTCCACTTAAAACAATTACAACATTTAAAACAGTACTAATTCTCCTGAAGTATTAGAGAGCAGTTACTAGTATGAAATGATTACTTGCTAAGAGCTATTCTTTATCATTTTGAAATCCATCAGAACATTCAAAATGCGGTGAGAAAAAAATTCACATAAGCTGGAATTCTGAGTTTTTGTTATTACTAGATTTCTACTGTTCCTGTACAAATTACCATGGCTGCAGCCAGAGAGAAGAGTATGACATAACACGCAAAGATTAAACGTCTAAAGAAGTGTATCTGCTGATGTGATGCAATAAACTGCATCTGAAATCAACAAAATAATAATCATGAGGTTATTTGGTGTCAGAGAATAAGGGTATTTGTATCACTCTTTAGTTCTGTTTCTGGGGTCGCACCCCGCAGTGCTCAGGGCTTACTCCTCACTCTCTGCTCAGGGACCACCCTGGCACAGCTCACGGAACCATCAGAGTACTGAGGATTGGACCCGGTCGCTGTGTGGAAGGGAAATGACTTACCTGTCGGACTATCTCCAGACCCGCTCTCTATGAAGAGGAAGACCATAATATTGCTCATTCATGGCAGCAGCTTTAAGGAATATGCAGTATTATGGTCTTACTAAATAGATGAAGATGAACAAAGCTCTAACTGGAGGGGCAAAAAAACCCTCAAGAAACATTAAAATGTCAACACTTTACTGCTCAATAATTGCACAAAAACTCACAAGCTGCCCATTAAGTTTTACCTGAATGTGTCCGAAAATGCATTTCTAGACTTGATTTTCCTTTGAAAATTTTCTTACAGACATCACATTGATGAAATGTTGCTTTATACCTAAAAAAAAAGTTTGAGATTTTCTATGTAATTTTAATACATAACATGATTAAAATAAATTTTAACATTATTTACAAATTTATATAAAATTCTCATAGTGAGAAAGCAAGGAACTCCAAAGAAAATATTTTTCAAACTATTATAATTATCTCTGGCTTCTTTCTTCTGCTCTTATAAATTTCAGCACACAAAGCTACAGAAAAGTGGTTCTTTCTATCACTTAATTTCAAGCTTTTATATTACTAACTTACTACTATTTGCAATTAAAAGGAAGGGAGCTCTTTGAGAGCTCAAGGAGCTCCCAGAGAAAGCTCTGACTGTAACACCCTGTTGTTCCAAACCTAATGGCTTTGACTCCCAAGTGTTAGAGCTAGGCTCTGTGAGGCTCCCCCACTCCACACCCGCTGTGACCCGGCTCTAGCAGGCAGTGAAGCAAGGGAAGCCCACGGGTTCTGGTCTGCAGTTATGCTGGCCAGCAGGTTAGGCCCATGGCCCTGGTGGGCAGGAGGGGCTCCTAAACCTTCCAGAGGATCACCAAAGGGAATGGCATCGTCAGAACAGCACTGTGGCATTATGCCTTCCTAAACAAGGCATTTGTACCCAGCTATACTGATCCTCACTGTAGTCTTCGCGAGCACATTCACAGAAACGGACGGGAAAGGTGAAGAAGTGGCAAAATCTCCAACGTTATTAAGTTAGAACTTTTCCACAGAGGATCTTTCAAATGTCCTCCGTAATACAATGAAAAGCAGCAACAAGAATTTCTGCTGCATATGATCATAACTGAGAAAGATGCCGTGAGACTGAGCTGGGAGCAGAATTGGCCTTTCTTCACAGAATACCACTTACTGAAAGAAAACTATTTCGAGGGCAAATTACTTGGTAGACATTTTGACAAAAGTTTGATGACCTTGTCACTTCAAGGGAACATACAAAATGTGCTATCAATATCTCCTCAGTGCTATCAAAATGTGCTTTCAAGTAATGAAAGAATTTCTGCCAAATTCCCATGAGTGGCTACCTCTGTGATTTTTGACAGCCTTCAAAACTCCTTCTGAAAGACTGGAGACAATATGAACCAATGGAATTTGCTGATGGTCTGCGGTGTAAGGGGCTAACATCTGAAAACATGTGTGACTCGGGAGGCCCACACCTCTTCCAAGCCACAAATGACACTATGCAGACTTCATTGAGTATATACAGATGGCTTATAATGATCAGAGCTGCGGTTGATGACATGCAACGTTGTTGGAGGACAGGTTTAGCTAACCTGGGAGCTTTGTTGTTCTGCCTACTCCCAGCTTAATCTATTTAAACCAAGGGGCCGGAGCGATAGCCCAGCGGGTAGGGCGTTTGCCTTGCCGCGGCCGGCCTATGTCGGCCTGGGTTCAATCCCCAGCATCCCATATGGTCCCCTGAGCACCGCTAGGAGTAATTCCTGAGTGCAGAGCCAGGAGTAACCCCTCAGCATTGCCGGGTGTGACCCAAAAAGCAAAAATAAATAAATAAATAAACCAAGGTTCATTCTAATGAGACCTCTCTATGTAAACACTGCTAGAGGGTGTGGCAGTTACAGAGGCCATCTTGATTGAATAACTTCTGACTTATACATCTACTAAGACTTCTATGTTTTCTAGATTGGGCACAGCTCCTCTTTATACCCACTGCACCCAGCGTGGGACAGTTAGAATTTACCAGAAGACTACCACCCTGGCTACGTTGAGACTATAGGAAGATTATAGGAAGGATCATACTAGTTTGCTCTAAGAAGGCGAGTGTGACCCTTTCAGTACATGAGAACAAGATATGCAGAATCACCCTGGTGAAGATAATAATAAGAAGGACCTTGTGGGTACCATCTAGATTAAATGAAGCTCATGAAATTAAGATGTATTACTTTATATCAGCCCTCTCTCTCTCTCTCCCCCCGCCAGTGTTTTACATAAGAGATAATCTCAGGATTAGTCCTTGGCATAACCTTTGTTTATACCTGCAATAGGGTGTGGCACTACACTCTGTTTAGAGTTCTTTGTTGACATGACCCTCCCTGGATTACTTTGGTGTATATAAGGGGACTGACTTGAGGCCCCTTCGGCTTTTGGCTCCTCAGCTTTTGGCTTTTGGCTCCTGTGGCTTTTGGCTCCTTGGTCTTTTGCTTTTGGCTTTGGGCTTTTTGCTCTTTGGCCTTTTGCTCCTTCTTCTGGGTAGGACTCATCTCCAGTGAGATCCTCTCTCTCTTTGGTGGGAGACTTAAGCTCTTTTGTATGGTCTAAGTTCAGACCAGAGCTAGAGTGTGTTCATTATATTGGAGTGCTGTGGAAGAGCTTTTGTACTATTAAAAGCCTTTTTGGAACTGCACCGGACTCGTGAGTTTTCATCTGTTCTCCTGGCGTCCTCGGAGGTAGATGAGAATTTCTGTCCTGACACTGTCTGGGACCCCAGTGGCATCCCCGGCACAACGTCACCACAATAAATGACGATAACCAAAAAAGTCAATTATGTGGTAGTCATTAAAGACAAACTTTTATGGATGGCGCCTGTGAGGTCACGCTGTAATACTTGAACTGATCACAGCAGTAATACCTGCAAATATCTAATCACTTCTGGAGCACAAGTGAAGTGAAGCTTATATAAATTACATCTCAATTCAAAAACAAAAAATTTCAACAAAAGAACAGTAGATGGACTCTAGCAAAATATGAAAACTTTTTTTTTTTTTTTTTTTTTGCTTTTTGGGTCACACCCGGCGATGCTCAGGGGGTTACTCCTGGCTCTGCACTCAGGACTTATTCCTGGCGGTGCTCAGGGACCATATGGGATGCTGGGGATTGAACCCGGGCTGGCCGCATGCAAGGCAAACGTCCTACCCACTGGACTATCGCTCCTGCCCCAACATTTTTAATTTTGTTCCAAATCCCACCTGGCAACTGACCTTTAAGAAATTCCCACTTGTTGTGGGGGCAGTAGCAAATAATATCTCCCACAATGGTCTAAGAAGGGAGAGCTAACATTTTTCCTTTTATCAACCCTGTATCAGTGTAAGGCTAAACTTTACTGACAGCAACCAAAACAGGTGACAACAGACAGAACCCGGCCATCTTTTACTAAGCATAAAAGAGGTCCATAGGTGCAGTGCTGGGGGGGAGGGGTCTGGGGTTGACTGGTAGAAACCCACTACATTCTAGAAGCTCAGGAAGTGAATGCAAGAACAGAAATGGACCAGACTCGCACATAACAATCCAGAAAAAAATAGTCTCGACTTTATCAATACCTTTCCCATATAGGGGCTATAATAATTAGTGCCAGCTAAGGGAGCAGGCGTCGCGAAAGGGAGCGGCTGGGAAATGAGGGTCTTTGGTGGTAGGAGCACAATGGTGTTGGGATTGGTGCTGAGCGATGAATCTTTCTAACAGTTAACTATATTGTGAAAAACTTTGAAATTCACGGTGTTTAAAGTTTAAAACCTAAAGCGGGGCGGGGAGGCAGATAGTACAGGAGTTACAAGGCCATAAAGTGGTTGACACCACTTTGACCTCAGCACTATGTGGCTCCCAAGCGGAGCACCTACAGGACTGACCCTGAGCAGAGTCGGGAGCAAACCCTGATCACCGCTGGGCTTGGCTCCCAATCCCATCGCATCTCCCTCTCCATCTAAAACAAAACCACTTTATTTGCTGGCAGCAAAACTCTTTTAATTTACACCATTAAAAGCTCCGATGGGCCAGAGCAATACAGCAGGTAGGATGTTTGCCTTGCACGCCGCAGACCGGGCTTCGATCTCCAGCTTCCCATAGGGTGTCCCGAGCACCACCAGGAGTTAATACCTGAGGGCAGAGCCGGGAGTAACCCCTGAGAATCACCGGGTGTGATCCAAAAAGCCAAAAATCAGAAAAAGCTCCTAAAGCAGCAAATAAGTTTTCAGGGTATAAAGGGGTTATAAAAATGGTATAAAATCTCTGGAGCCAGTGAATCTTCAATTCCATGTCAACTCCAAGTCTACTTTGATCCCACTAGTAGATTTTCTGATTTCCTTTTCAGCAGAGCCTCAGTCTTATCCCGCACACTGCGGCCTTCCCGGCAGCTCCTGCGACAGAGCGCATCAAGGACATCAGGACCACAGTGAATCCACTGATTCCACGAACACACCACACACACACACACACACACACACACACACACACACACACACATACAGTAAAACAATAAACAAGAACAAAAAAGTGAAAAGAATACAAATCAACACTTGCTCCTCTCTTCCGAGGTCACCCTATCATTGTTCTGATTTTTTTTTGGGTCACACCCGGCAATGCAGGGGTTACTCCTGGGCTCTGCACTCAGGATCCGGGGGGGGGGGGGGGACGGGCGGGGGGGGGGGGGGCGGCACCTGCCCCGTGATTTAAATAAACGATGTAGACTTTACTGACCAAGCTCAGGAAACTAAGTTCCGGGACTAAGTTTCTTAGCACACCAGTTCTACTGCTTCCAAGCACACAAATTATTTTAAGATATTTACATTCCAGCAACCTCAGTTAAATCTTGGAGAAGCTCCTTGGCGTCACTGCAATCCTGACAATTAGGATAGCACATGTCTCCTCAATAAAACACCATTTTAAATGCCTGGTGCCATTAGAAGGGGATTTAAAGTTCCAGACAAGTTGCAACAACCACTGGCTCCAGAGAGAGAAACGGGCTGTATTTGCATTTAGCTTTCAAGAGAAACTGCCACCCAGGGGAAACGCAATCTCACTGACGGTGAGTTCTGCAGTATAAAGCCAAGATGCCAGAATGGCCACTCATGTCGATGTCTACCACTCCTAACCTAAAGCAACTAAATCCTGAAGGAAACTGCTTCGCTCGATTCCTTTGGGTCAGCAGAGAAGCCGGAGAAAAGCGAGAGAGCTGTTTAACCTATAAACTCTAAGGCGAGTGCTGGTATCTTCCCACCTTGGGCTTAGTGACCTTGGGCTTAGCCGCCTCCGCTACTTACTTTTGCCACACTTTCTCTCCGAGGTGGACGCTTTTGTAGTGCACGGTGAGATGATCCCTACGGCCAAAACATTTTCCGCATTCTTCACACTGATGAGCCTTTTCACCTTTAAAGACCCAAATATTTTTATTATAATAAGCACTTTGGGCCCCGCCCCACCACAGAAAAAAAAATCACCAAACAGTGAGATTACATGGTGGGAAAGAAGCCAGAAATCTAAAGCCAGCCTTTATTCGAGGCTATCTGCTCTCTGGTCTTCACTCCAGTGTTTCTTCACCAACTCTTCACTCCTCTGGAAGTGCATCCGTTTCAACACTTGAAAAAGACATTCATACCCTGTTCTGCAGACTTCAAACCTACCTTTCCATGGAACACAGTGAGATCACTGAAATTACTTCAAAACTGAGGATATTTTTAAGGATAAGTAAGTGTGAACGTCAAAGCCCTCAAGTGAACAGTGAACAAGGCAAGACGGTCTTACTGCTTGTAAAAGGACCGACCAGTTTCAGATCTTTTGTACTTTACTTTCGATTTTTTTTTCTTGAGGATTTTATTTTCCATCTGTGGGGATTTCTTCTGTTTGCAAATGAGCTAAAGTACAAACATAAAGAAAAATTCCAGACGACTTCAATTTCTCATCTCTATACAAACACTCAGTCACAAAGGATTGACTGTCATAAAACAGCCCCATCTCAGTTTGCACCAGTGGAAGCTGAACAACAGGAACTCGAGAATTAGGAATAAAATTCTCTTCCTAAAAATCTCAATGAGTAACGCCAGTGAAAAAGCCATCAGAACTCTCAAAGCGCAGATACTGGGTCTGGGGAAGGCACTCCGAGGGAGAAGCACTGGCGGGCGAGGCCCTAAGTTCTGGTGGACCAGCAGACACCTGGCCGCGAGACCCAAGCCACAGGCCCTGTCCTTCACGGCTGAGTGTCACAAAGCGTGGCCACCAGGCTCCTGAGCAAGCCTGGGGCGGTCCCACATACCAAAAGAAAAGCCGGTGGAGGTCACCACCGCCAGCCTACCTCACTGGGGACCATTTCAGAGAGGAACTGCTGTTTCCTACTCTCTGCTTGAATTGAGTTATGATAATAAGGATCATCACCTCTTCTACTGTGCTCAGAGATGGCTCTTCCCCAACATTGTGCCCACACAGTTGGCTCTCTGAGCATTTCCTGAGAAGGAAATATGAAAGAAATCCCCAGAACACAGAAATTATGTAAATACAGTACAAAGATCTGAAACGGATCAAGAACATTAAGGGGTTCTTTTCCCAGGAGAGGCCTTCAAAAAATCCAATTCTCAATAGACTTGCACACTCAACTGGCGGGATAGACGTCAGACATCTGAGATTTATGAACTTCTTCCAGAACCAAAGAAAACCAAGACATATGCTCATGGATTCTGCCTCTAAAAAAGCACCAGAAGAGAACAGGGGAGGGGCTCAGCTAAAGAGCATTCAGCCGTGGGGCCACACCCAGCACAGCAAGGCAACACGAACCAACCGCCCAAAACGTCAATCAGTTATGCACGTATCCATGCTATGTTATACGCCAAGATGAAATTTTTTTTTCTTTTTTGGGTCACACCCGGCAATGCTCAGGGGTTACTCCTGGCTCTGCACTCAGGAATTACTCCTGGCGGTGCTCGGGGACCATATGGGACGCCGGGATCGAACCGGGCCGGCACATGCCGGCCGCGTGCAAGGCAAACGTCCTACCCGCTGGGCTATCGCTCCGGCCCGCAAGATGAAATTTTAAAGCAGACTTAAAAACCAAGTTCAGTTATAACCAGTCTCTAAGGATCAAAACTGCAGAGAACTGAACATGTCACCAAATTATACTCCACTCAGGGGCTGCTAAAAATAGCTGACCAATACCCACCCAGTTATTAAAACTAGACAGAAAATCGAGACAGGAAGCTGCCTGTCCCTCCCAGCTGTTTAGAAGGAGCTGGGAAATGATGCCCGACAATGCTCCTTACCTGAATGTATTTTCTTGTGCTTTGTCAGGTGGTCGTGACGGATGAAAGTCTTCCCACACTCGTCACACTCGTATCTTTTATCGTCATGATGTACTCGTAAATGAAGTCTGTAAGGCAGCAAAAGACTCAGCCAACTTGGTGAGGAAAAACAGCATGTAACATTGTAGAACACAGAATGAAGGTAATATCAGAAGGCGGAAGGCAGGGGCTGAGTCAATACATGGGAATTTTTTTTTGTACAAATTTACGAAAAGGGCTAAGAAATTTTTTACTCAAGAGCCAAACAATTAAAAGGGGGTGTGGGACTTGAACAGAGCCACACGTTTGGGAAACTAGGAACCACTGGATTATAATTTTATCTCAAAGCAGGGGCAAAGCGGCTCACCTGTAGGAGCTTCCGTGACGAAAACTCTGCCCACATATACTACAGAGATGAGGCTTTTCTCCACTATGGATTCTCAAATGTTCTTTCAAAGTAGTTCTAGTTTGAAAAAAAAAGTATTATATATGAATACACACACATATAATTGCGTTTTTGTTTTTGTTTAGCTTTTTTGGGGTCATACTCAGCAATGCTCAGGGATTACTCCTGGCTCTACATTCAGGATTTACTTCTGGCAGTGCTCGGGGACCATATGGGATACCAGGGATGGAACCCGGGTCAGCTATGTGCAAGGCAAATGCCCTTCCCGCTGTGCTATCACTCCGGCCTCCATATATAATTTTTTTTTTTTTTTTGCTTTTTTGGGGTCACACCCGGCGGCGCTCAGGGGTTACTCCTGGCTTTGTACTCAGGAATCACTCCTGGCATTGCTCGGGGACCATATGGGATGCCGGGGATCAAACCCGGGCGGCACAGACTGGCGCGTGCAAGGCAAACGCCCTACCGCTGGGCTATCACTCCGGCCCCATCCATATATAATTGTTTTAAAGAGTATTTTAATGGCATTGTATACACTAGAGATTTATACATTAGCATGTAGATAAAATGCTAACTACAAAGGTACTCAAAGTAATGGATACTCTGGTAATTCTTTCTCCTACCATAATTTGGTTACTTAATGAACTACTCTTGCCTACTTTTCTTTTGAGTGTGAAGTTTTCTTTTGAGTGTGAGTTTTTCTTTTGAGTGTGAAGACTGAAAATGTAACTTCAGCCTTCTTCATGACTAATCTGCTGAAAAGACTTAGCTACAGGGATTATGCAAATTTTCAAGAAGTAAGAATAAAAAGGTTCTATTTCCACCACTGAATTAAGTAAAGCCAGTGTGGATCTTCATGGGCGGGAGTTTAACATTCCCTAAATAATTGCATTTATCGGTCCATTCCTTTCAAACAGGTGCTCAGTCCTAAATCCTCCCGGGCTGCTGACCCAGGAGGCCACTGTGAACCCCACTGCTGCTCCCGGTACCTCAGAACCTCCCGCAGCCTGAAGATTCCGGGATCTCTCATATTTGTAAGAAGCCGAATGCAGATGAACCAGTTCTTTAAGGGGATAGAGACTAAAAGACAGGGACATGGGCTGAGCACTGCAGGCTTTTGAGCTGTGCCACCACTCAGTGGTCATTTCAAACCCCAGCTACAGCATCCCAGGGCTGCAGCCAACTCTGAACAAAGGCCGGTCTGTGCCAGCAGATGGCGCCCCTCTACCAGCCGACCAACACCTGGGAGCTCTGATTGTTATATGGACGACTGTGATACAGCACCCCCTTCTTGCCAAATGGATTTATTATTTTCATACTCAGGATGTTTGCTTCTTAATTTTCTTCTATAACATTTAAATAATTTTTATCCTTATATTTTTCTTTTGGGGGTCACAATGGAGAAGGCTCAGGGCTTCTTCCTGGCTCTGAGCTCGGGAATCACTCCTGGCGGGCTCAGGGAACCATACAGGGTGCCAGGGACGGAACCCAGGAGGGCCACACGCCAGGCAAATGCCCTAACTGCTGAACTATTGCTCTGGCCCCTACCCTTACATTTTAAACTAAAGCATAATTTAAGCATCTGTTACTTAAGTCCTTCAGAATTACATCAGTTCTTTATTACTATAATAGCCTCTCGTATGATAGTTCTTTCTCCCTGTGTTTCTCGAACTGATTTCTCGAACTGATTTCCCACAGATTTCTCGAACTGATTTCAATACCTTTCTCGAACTGATTTCCCACAGATAAAGCAAGTCCATTTTCTCTTTCCACCATGGGTACATTCTATGTGGCGTTTCAAATTTCCAGTGTCATTAAATTGGCGACCGCATATATCACACGGGAAAGGACCTAAAGAGAAGAAAATAATGGGTAGGTTATTTTTTTTTTTCTTTTTTTTGGGTCACACCCGGCAATGCTCAGGGGTTTCTCCTGGCTCTGCACTCAGGAATTACTTCTGGCGGTGCTCGGGGGACCATATGGGATGCCGGGGATCAAACCCGGCTGGCAAAGCCGGCCGTGTGCAAGGGAAACGCCCTACCCACTGGACCATTGCTCCGGCCTGGGTACATTACGTTTAAAGAGCAGAGGCTAACATGTATAAATTGATGTCCACTGTTCATGCCTATTTCATAACAGCACAATAAGAGTATTCTCTTCCCTTCTAGACTGGTTGCTTAGAAGGCACGTCATGATCTTCTCTACAATCTCTAGGTTTGAGGATTGAGTACAGGTTTGAGCATGGAATGTAATTTTGAATAAAGTAATGAATATATTGACATGACCAATTCTTAGTTTAAAATAAGATTACAACAGAAGACTTAAGAATCTGTGGCTGGAAATGTATTAATCTGTATAACCACAATTTTTTTTCTTTTTGGATCACACCCAGTGATACTCAGGGGTTACTCCTGGCTCTGCACTCAGGAATTACTCCTGGCGGTGCTCAGGGCACCATATGGGCTGCTGGGGATCGAACCCGGGCTGGCGCAGGCCGGCCGTGTGCAAAGGCAAACGCCCTACCCGCTGGGCTATCTCTCCGCCCCCACAAATTTTTAATGATGTTGAATACACTGAAAATACTGTGACCTTTTATAAAATTAAACCTGTATTTTTTCACAGCAAAATTAATAAAAAGCTGGATTACAAATTTCACCATGATTTTACCATATGAAGATAAATTCTATGAAATGGTAAAATGAAAGAAAAAAGAATGTGTGAAAGGAAAGCCCCCATAAGAGTTCAAGGAAGACTGTAAGAAGGTAGCTCTGCCTAGGGTCAGCACACACATGGGAAGGTGGCTGTGCTGGCCGGACTTGGAGCAGGGATCGGGGGCTCCTCCCCCATCCCTCCACCTCCATGCCCCAGCAGGCGTGGCTACGAGCCCACAGCCATCACAACCAGCAAAGCCCGACAAGAGGCAGACCAGACCCACAGCAATTTAGGACCAGGTCCTTCCCAGGATCTTGCACATTTATACACTAACGATCACTGTAGTTGTAACAAACTGGGGAGGCTCATGGGGAATGGGGAATTGCAATGTCAGACGAGAACTCACCGTTGAATATACACATAAAGACTTACGTCATAAATCGTAAATATCTGTAGGGCAAGACACAATGTGTAAGAGAAGAGCGAGAAATACAGAGATGGATAGATAGATAGATAGATAGATAGATAGATAGATAGACAGATAGATAGATAGATAGAGAGAGATAGAGAGATAGATAGAGAGTAGATAGATAGATAGATAGATAGATAGATAGATAGATAGATAGATAGATAGATAGATAGATAGAGAGATAGAGAGAGAGAGAAGATACCTGCTACATGGGAAGGCTGGGGGGGTGGGAGGGAGTGTGGAGACATTGGTGGTGGGAATGGGGCACTGGTGGAGGGCTGGGTGCTGGAACACTGTATGACTGAGACCCAATTATGAACATCTTAGTAGCTATATATCTTACGATGGTATAATAAAAAAAAATTTTTTAAAAGGTAGCTCTAAATTTGGGGGGAGCCTGAAGACAGACTTCTAATTAAAAAATTAATCACTGTCGCACAGTGGGAAAAAACAGCATTTTAACAATGAAATTCAGAAACATCTGTAAGCAAAATGCTCAACAGTTACATAATTCAGCGAGTTTCAACACATGTTTTGTACGTTTTCTACAATGTATGTAGAAAAGACATCCTCAAAATAAATACTTACCTTTAATATAATTTCATTAAAATGTTTAATACTCATGGGTCTCTTATTCAAAAACAAATTCAACAAATATTTTATTTATATCTGGCACTGTGTTAAAGAAGGCACAAGAAAAATCCCACCTCTCCCAGAGCTCTCCTTCCCCCAAAAACTTTCAGTCAACTGGGATGAAGGAGACTCAGCATTTGTAGACTTGAAAATAAACAGACAGGGCAAATGAAAGTTCCAGGGAAGTGTGATGATGATAGGTCAAGAACGAAATTCCTGCAGTTCAAACTCTTTCCGCCTCCACTACAAGCGGGCCAGGGCTGGGAGAAAGCCAGGGGCTTCCTCACGCCAGCACTTACTCGAGGGCCATTTAAGAAAACTAAAAGTCGGTTTTTCCCTTTACTGTATGTCCAATTCTGCTTGTTGCTAGTTAGTCCTCTTTGAAATTCGTGACGCCAAGCTGGGAACGTAAATGAGAGCAGCATTTCATGCCACCGCTAGATAAAATATGATCAAACTTACTTTCTAAAATTGCATTTGAAATATTCACGTTGGGGGGTCCTGCTGGAGGCTGAGGTGCCCAGGGAGCACAGGGCTAGTTCTGACAAAACTCGACCATCTGGGTTTCAGCTCAATGCTAGGGCTGGGAGATGTTAATCTACTTGCCCCGTGGTGCCAGGGACCACCCAAGCCCATCTCTTCAGCACTGGGCAAGCCTCCAAGTCACATCTGACGAGGTGCTCCGGAGTTATGCCCCGACCCCTGCGCTGCCTCCTGTCCCAAACTGGACTTTCAGAAGCCAAACAACTTTACACTTACAATGAAAGTGGAACAAAAGCATCTGAACCTAGTTATCTGCTAGTTATTCTATAACTGGCAAGTAACTATTTGCTAGTTATCTCTATTGCATCACAGAACATATAGTTCTAAAGTAGGTAATATGAATATAGCTCTGAATGTCCCCAAACCAATGACTTTCAGGTGACTTCCAGGCATTTAAACCATCAATATCACCCAGGAACTTGTTGAAATGTAGGTTCTCAGGCCACACGTCTGCAAATACAATAAAATGTACTATGGAAAGAGGCCATGGAGATGGAACGCAAAGG
This sequence comes from Cryptotis parvus, assembly GCA_021461705.1. Taxonomy (NCBI): domain Eukaryota; kingdom Metazoa; phylum Chordata; class Mammalia; order Eulipotyphla; family Soricidae; genus Cryptotis; species Cryptotis parvus. The sequence goes on along the minus strand of JAJIBD010010058.1, from coordinate 28,820 downwards.
AAGATATACACATACACACATATATTAAACATAAACTTGCATGTAAGAGATAACGCTTTAACGTAGCAACTATGCCACACTATAATATAAACATAACAACTATCTGTTATATATTTTTTTATATAAAACACTCAAAGTTATCTACCATTTGACATCAATATTTTCATGAGGAACAGCTGAAAATGCAAAGTGGCCACTTTATTTCAGTAACCAAATTTCTCAAACATCTGAAACAATTATAACAAACAATAATGCACTCAGAAAAATAGAAAGCAGACAGTGGCTCGCTGGCCGTTTGACACTGGGCACACATTTATATAATTCCTATAATATCTTTGGGGCAAGTATTAATCCTCTTCCTTTGATGGACAGAAAACTGGAGCTCTCTTGGGGATCACAGCTTCCACCAAGTGTGTGAGTCACTCCTGGAAACAGCCCTGCTAGACAGCCTTCTAATTCACTGAGTGTGTGAGTCACACCCAGGAAACAGCCCTGCTAGACAGCCTTCTAATTCACTGAGTGTGTGAGTCACACCAGGAAACAGCGCTGCTAGACAGCCTTCTAATTCACTGAGTGTGTGAGTCACACCAGGAAACAGCCCTGCTAGACAGCCTTCTAATTCACTGAGTGTGTGAGTCACACCAGGAAACAGCGCTGCTAGACAGCCTTCTAACTTCCATGTGTACCTTATGCTCTACCTACTAACACCCTTGCTTTTTGTAAATGTCAATCTAACCAAATAACTATCAACTCTCTAAAAATTAAACAGTTTATTTGCAAACCGTTTGTATAGGCATAGCAATAAAGCACACTGACTTATTACTGGTTGATTACCTACTGGGAGGCAATTAATTTGGGCAGGAGTTGCCCTCGATCTTAACATAGAGCTGATAATATAGCTAGCTAAATGTTTGCTGCTTTGAAAACTGAATATATTTCCATGGAGTAACTTTCTCCATGAACTCAGCTTGTTACATTTCAGGAACTGCCTTTACTGAGATTGTGGGAGTGAGAGAAAAAGAATCTCTATAAGCAACAAAATATTTTTTAAAAAATGTAGTCCAATCACCTTTTCAGGAATGCTTGCTTCAGCAAATATTTGCTTGAGTTCAGCATTTTGTTATGTATTTCCACTGACATAAAACATATACTAACCTTATATGTTACTAGACTAACAAATATTACTTGAATAAAAAATGTATTCCATACTGTACAACAGACTTGAAAACATTTTGAAAAAAAAATATTTTTTGGTGCTTTTTGGATCACACTGGCACTGCTCAGGGGTTACTCCTGGCAGTGCTCGGGGATTATATGGGATGCCTGTGATCAAACCTGGGTCAGCTATGTGCAAGGCAAACGCCCTCCCTGCTGGAGTATCGCTCCAGCACTGATAGATGCTTTATAACCTTTCCCAGACACAAACTTGGAGGTCCTTTGTTCAAGTGACATGATTTTAAAATGCCAGCTGTGTGGGAGAAATGCTGCAGGTAACAGGTGCTGGTCTTCAATATAATCGACCAGGACCCAAGCCCTGGCACCACATACGGTGCCTGACTACCGCCAAGACCGAGCATGAGCACAGGGCCAGTATTAAGCCCTGACAAACTGGGTATGGCCCTAACCCCCAGCTCTCCCGAAGACCCTACTTATATTACCATAATTACCCTAGAACACATATTTATTGTATTTAACTTTTGCCTTTTGATTTTCTGCCTACCCTGTCAGTGTTTTGTTATCATATTTATATTTGTTAAATATGTTTATAGAAATTCAGCTCAATTTAAAAGACGGAAAGATTACAACCTTAATTCTGAGTAAACAGATTTTTTTTAAATTCCAGCATCATGGTTTATGATACTAAGATTAGTATTATAAATACTAATAAGTACTAATAATACGGTACTAATAATTGCTGTTTGGTACTGACAGTGCTACAGTACTGCATCCACTACCACAGTGCTAACATCCCTCACCCCTCGGTCCCCCAGCCCTGTCCCTTCATCGTCCCCATCGTCCCCACTCCAGCCTCCACAGTTCCCACAAACATTCTATTAATAATGTCCAACACCACACTGGTCTCTGTAGGTCGCATGATGCTACCTGTTCAGACTGCGTCTAGCGCGTTTCTGCTGTTACCTTACAACAAGGAGTCTGGATTCTTGCCTTTCTATGTTTCTATAATCCCCAGTGATTCAAAGTCAGATCATTCTCACGCTTTTAATTCTGTGCTTATTTGTAGTTTTAACTTGATTTGTTTTGGCTTTTTTTAAACATCTAAATACTGGGTTGCCTTTTGATTTTCTGCCTACCCTGTCAGTTTCTTGTCACCTGAAAATTCAGTGAGCATATATGTATTTTATTCAAGAGTCATTACAGAAAGGCACTAGAAGGTGAAAATTCCACTTTGGATTGCCATAATTTGCATGGGAATTAAATGTCCTCGGTGGACTTACTTAAGTGACTTAATTAAACCATAAGCCCCCGTTTTGGTACACAGCGTTAGGGGAGAGGATTTTTTGACAAATACAGTATTGCATTTCAAGCATACTGTTTATGACAACACCTGGACGTTTTCCAAAACAAAAATGCCTATCCCAAGCACTCACAAACGTATCCAACAATCACGGTGAAAAACACAGCTTACGACCAGGAACATATCTCCCACCAACGCGGTCTCACAGAGCAAACATATTTCCTCATCTCCAGGACAGCAAATCACATGCTCCTCCCAGGTACCGCCCCTCCACATGCTTCAGCAGCAGCGGCTTCTTCCGGTGGTCATGAGAGTAGGTAATTACTGTTACTGCTTCTGGAAAACGTCATCTGCTTACCCAGATGGAACTTTTCTTGATGCTTCAGCCGTGCAAAGCGAGACTTGAAGTGTTCCTCACAATACGTACACTTGAAAGGTTTATCCTGAGAATGGAGAATCATATGTTCCTCCAAGTGTGGTCTTCGAGTAAAAGATTTCTTACAAATCTGAAAGAAAATGTGCGTGAAAGTTAAGATCATCTGAACCAAAAATTAAAGTGCAAGGTCCGTGATGAGAAATAAACACACGGATTCTAGTAAAGGGAAATTTCCCCCAATAGGGGGAAATTTACCAAAAGCATAATTAAGTTCTATAATGCAGGCAAAAGAAATAAAACCTTGAAGGAATCGAAGGACTTAGCACTACAAAAGCTCAGCTTCAACTCGCCACATTTCTTAAAGACTAGTTTCAAAGATTACAGTGATTCCACAATCTTAAATATTGTCAAGTTTCCAGTCCACAGAATGGGAAAGAATATTCACCCAATACCGATCTGATAAGGGGTTAATATCCAGGATATATCAGGCACTGGTAGAACTTTACAAGAAGAAAACAAACAACCCCATCCAAAAATGGGGAGAAGAAATGAACAGAAACTTCAACAAGGAAGAAATTTGAATGACCAAAAAACATATGAAAAAATGCTCATCATCACTAATCATCAGAGAGACGCAAATCAAAACAACAATGAGATATCATTTTATACCACAGAGACTGGCACATATCCAAAAGAGCAAGAACAACAAGTGCTGGCGTGGATGTGTGGGGGAAAAGGGGACACTCATCCATTGTTGGTGGGAATGCCTGCTGGTACAGCCTTTCTGGAAAACACTACGGACATTCCTCCAAAGACTAGAAATTGAACTCCCATTTGACCCAGCCATACCACTCCTGGGAATCTACTCTGGGAAGCCAAAAATATGCAGCAGAAATACCATCCCTACTTTTATGTTCATAGCAGCATTATTCACAATAGCCAGAATCTGGAAACAACCAGAGTGCCCGAGAATCGATGCCTGGATAAAGAAGCTTTGGTACATCTACACAATGGAATACTATGCAGCTGTTAGGAAAAATGAAGTTATGAAACTTGCCTATAAATGGATGGACATGGAGAAGATCATGTTGAGTGAAATTAGCAAAAGGAGAGAGACAGATATAGAATGACTGCATTTATTTGCATGACATAAATATGTATGTGTACATATTATGATACCAATATCCAAGGTCAAGTGAAACATGTATCAGGAGGTCTTGTCAAAGGTGGAAATAATCACAAACGTGTGGGAGTCTGAGGCTAGGTAAGACAGAAAATGGAATAGTGTGCTAACAATTGTCAAAAGTACTAATACCAACCTAGAACTGAGCATTAAATACAGGCAAAAAGATACACATGACAACCCTTTAATGTATGTACTGTAATCCACAATCTGGAAGGGAAGGAAAAGAGAAAGAGAGAGAGAGAAAGGGAAAGAAATAAAAAACCTTGGGGCGGATCGATAGCCCAGCGGGTAGGGCGTTTGCCTTGCATGCGGCCAACCCATGCTGGCCTGGGTTCAATCCCCAGCATCCCATATGGTCCCCGAGCACCGCCAGGAGTAATTCCTGAGTGCAGAGCCAGGAGTAACCCCTGAGCATCGCCGGGCATGACCCAAAAAAAAAAAAAAAGCAAAACATAAAAAATAAAAAAAAAAAAAAAAAAAGAAATAAAGAACCTGCCATGGAGGCGGGCTGGGGGAGGGGGAGGGAATCGGGGACGTTGGTGGTGGGAGATGGGCACTGGTGGAGGGATGGGTGCTGGAACACTGTACGGCGAAACCCTAATATGAACATCTTTGTAATTACATATCTCATGGTGGTATAATAAAATACTTTAAAAAAATCTAGTCAAGAATCTAAATCTATTATATGTTTTAAATGACTTATATGGCATGAATTAGGGATTTTATTACTGTTGCCATATGTTGATTAGAGAGAGGAAAAAGAACCCACAGAAAGATCACTTTCTAAGTTTATCTGCATGTGATCCGAAAGAAGAACGCTTAAAACCATCTGGCAGACATAGGAAAGGGGGAGGCGGGACTGACCTGGTACTAAGACAGAAACCATAACAGCAGATGCTACAGTACCAGGCACAGTCTAGCGGACGGACGGATTCTTCACCCACATCTCGCGATAACCCTATGGCGCCAACGCGATTATCACCATCATTTTAGAAAGGAGGATGATGAGACTTAGAAGACGCGCATCTTAGGGAAGATGCAAATACTAACTTGGATTTTCTAGAAGCTGAAATGAGAGAAATGGCGAGATTTTTGCCATTAACATAAGTGAAGCTGGGGAGGAAGAAGGACAAACATGAGAGCCAGTGATGTCTTGAAACACGCAAGAAGTGACACGCACGGACGAGTGTGGTGGAATAAAGTTATCTCCAAGTTCTCCGCCAATCCTCCCCCTGAAAAATGGAGACTGATTCTCCTTCCCTCAGTCTTCCAGAGCTGTGGCAAACTGTTTGCCTGGCGCTGTTGGGACTGACCCTGGAGAACCGTTTGCCCGACCTTGTTGGGCCTGACCCTGGGGGACTTGTGCAGACTCCCAGCTTGACCTGGCTTCTGTGAGCCCACACTCATCCTGGAGTCCAGCTGCCCCTGCCAGTCGGGGCTCGGGGTGCCCCGTGAAAAGATCCAAGTGGAGCATTCTCCTGCCCCAGGCAGTGGAGCTGAAGGAAACAATATACCCACTTACACCCAGGCTGCCAGTGTTCTGAAGCGACTCACTCTGGAAGTGGCCTCACACCATAGCGGGTGGGAATACCACCCACTGAAAACGGGCGCGGCTGATGCCATGCTGAACAGAATTACCTAATGAAGTTCAGCCTCAACTTTAGAAAGCTCACAAAATGGTAAGATGAAAGTTTGAGATACATTGCTTATGGCCACGAAGTTTTGGGACAGGAAGAAGGGAAGGAGTCTAACATTCCATCTACTGTCACAGGTCACCTTCACAATTATGAATATACGGTAGACTCGCTACAATAAAAAGGAGAGTCAAGATTTCTTTCTCAAGTTGATGATCTAAAACTTAATCCGATAAAGTATGGACAGCTACACAATGGAATACTATACAGCTATAAGGAAAAACAAAACAAAATCATTAAGTTTCCCTATAAAAGGACATGGAAAGTATCATGCTGAGAGAAATTAGTCAGAAGGAAAAGGACAGTTTTAGAATGACTGCATTAATTTCCGGGATATAAAAAAACTAATCTGAGACTAATATTCAAGACCAGGCAGAATGGGCCAGGAGGACTTGTCAATGGTTGAAATCTACCACAAGTGTGTGGGAGTCAGAGCGTTAGGTAAGATGGAGAAGGGACCAGGGTGCTAACAACTGTGGCAATGGTAAAGCCAGAATAAAACTGAGCATTGAATGTAGGCAAAGGAATCACTAGATCACTAGACATGCCATTGTTCATCCATTTCCTCGAGCAGGCGCCAGTAACATTTCCATTTGACCCTATCACGTGCCAGTGTAGCCCAATGGCATCTGATTGTTTCAGGAATACAAAGAGCCTCAATTCGTTCGAAGGAATATACATGATAACTCCTAAAAGTATGCACTGCAAGCCATAATGTACAAGAGAAGGGAGAGAGAGAGAAAAAGAGGAAAAAATGCCTGCCATGAAGGGGGGGAGGAATCTGGGGACATTGGTGGTAGGAAATGTGCACTGATGAAGGAGTGGGTGCTGGAACACTGTATGACTGAAACCCTAACATGAACATCTTCGTAACTGTGTATCTCACAGTAGGATAATAAAATTAAGAAAAATTAATCCAAAATGTCAGTGTATTATATATATAAAGCAAAGATTATGAAAGAAAGATAAGCTAAGTTCTCAGTACTTTAAAACCTCTCTGACGGTAACATTCATCTGTTTAGGTTTTCTACAGCCAATGAAAAGGTCTTACATCACATTTCCAACTTTCACTCTTTGTCTTCTTAATGGAAATAAATTCTTGTGCATTTTCAGGGTGAAATCTGTAAAATTAAAAACAAAAAATCATGTTACATACGATCTACTGTGATAAGAACCAGGCAGAGATCATTTTTAAAGAAAGGCACATTTTAAAAAGTACTTAGGGAGGCAACAGTATCACTTTAATAAATGTAAAGTTACACCTAAGTTCATGCAAAACAGAGACGTCTGATTACACTTTAACTAGTATAATTAAATACATCCAGGAGTCCAGTTATTTATGGAGAATACTCAAAGTAATTCACTTGATTTTCTTAGACCAGATTTCAGTCAATTCAGTTAATTTTTCTTTTTATCTTTTGGGGGGGCTGCCCAAGAGCACTCAGGGGACCCAGGGCCACTCCTGCTGATACTCAGCCGATCAGACCAAGGGATCCCCGTCCTGGCTCCCTGACTCAAACTTAAGTCTCCAATACCACATCACAGTCTCCTTTCTCTCACACTTTTTTTTTTTTGTCTATTAAAGACAAAACTGAACCTGAAGAATAAATAACCTAAAATGTTAAAGCCATGTACTGAGAACATTCATGCCAAAGCCCAGCAGGACACAAAACAAAGTGCTATATCTTAAAACTTCTATAGTCTAGACTACAGTTCTTATTTCAAACGTCAAAGTATTGTATCTCAGTAATATTAATTTTATGGTGGGGCTGGAGGCGATAGTCCAGTAGGGGAGGGTTTGCCTTGCACGTGGCTGATCCGTGTTCAATATCCGGCATCCCATATGGTCCCCTGAGCACCACCAGGTGTGATCCCTGAGTGCAGAGCCAGGAGCAACCCCTGAGCATCACTGGGTATGACCCCAAAATACAAACAAACAAAAAAAAGAACAAGCAGGTAGAAATACAGGGATTAAGATGCCTGCCTTGCGCGCCGCCAAATAGAGTTTGGTCCCTAGCATCACTTACGGTCCCCAGAGAACCCCAGAAATGAAGCCTGAGTACAGAGCCAGGAGCAAGCGCTAGTGCTATGAACCAGAGCAAAACAAACAGCCATATAAACTTACACTTATTGCTCTTTTCTTAATGAACCAGAAAAATGTAGACCAGAAAAATGTTAAGTCATCAAAGGACTGGAGGCAATCCTTTTATAGCTGTATGCCCCTCGTTACATAGCTAAAAGGCACAGGAGACCCTACGGCAGAAGTCACTTGCCTCTTCACATGCTTGGCTAACGTCTTCTTGCTTGCATGAAGCTTATTGCAGTAAGGGCACTTGTGTGCTCCTTCTTAGGAAATTCTGTCTCGTTACTGTGCTTCTTTCTGTGAACAGTTAGGTTAGACTTTTGTCGAATAGCGCTGGTGACAAATATCACACTCAAAAGGCTTCTCACCTGTGTGAACCCGAGTGTGGCTCTCATATTTCCCTAAAAAGAGAGAAATTTAAATTCGGTACCTATACTCCGGCAGTTGAAATATGCCCGGGCAGTGAAACAGCATGGCTGACAGCATGCTTCGATGCACACACTGGAAACTAGAAAGCCAGTTTCCAATAAATAAGAGAGAAAGGTACATTTAACATCTTAAGTGGAACATTAGTGAAACCTCGGGCTTTCACACTTTACCCTCAAAACTTATATTCGTAAAGTCAAAAGAAACTTCAGATTCGACAACTCTTTTAGAAATATCCTTTGCCAAAGAGATAGTTCAAATAGCAGAGCTTAGGCCCGGCCTGTGCAAGGTCCTGAGCACGACACCTGGCCCCCATGGCCCCTGAGTACTTCTGGGTGTAGTTTCTTGGGGTCCCCAAGCTCTACTGGGGTAGTCATTCCCGATTACAAAGTATCATGAGGAAGGGAAAATAATATACGCTATATTCATCACTCTTCCCAGAGGAAGTAATGGGGAAGGATACTCCCATAATAATAATTCAGATAATACTCTCACACAGTAATTCAGAATACTCATCAGAACCTAGACTATATACCGCCTATTCACATAAGACTTCTCTAGCTTAGCAGACACGAGGAAACAGCAACTCCCCTCTATCTGACTGCATGGTGAGCATCGCACTGCCAAAGCCAGCATATACAATCATTGATACAAGGGCCCCGACTTCACCCCTGGTATTGCCAAGCCCCGCCTCAACCCTAGCACCAGTACTGCTGGCTGTGACCCCTATTAAAAACAGATAGAATCAGGAAACTGCCCGTCCACTCATGACCAGGTTCAGAGAACAGTTGTGCCTCTTTCACCTCCATGATTGTGCGAAGAATGCCGAGAGAGAAAGACACAAAAGGACGCCTGTCTTCAAAAAACTCTGCAGCTCATTCACCAACGTGGCAAGGCGCAAGCCTCAGGCGACCAAATGCTAATGTCCAAGCTTGCAAAGCGGTGCAGAGAAGCAATAAAAGAAGACCTCAAAGACAGAAGAGCAGAAATACTGGAAGATGCAGCAGAAGCTGGGAAAAGCATTCGCACCGCCTGCCTGTCCTTCACCAACTGTAAGACCAAGATGACTGCCCTCCGACGTCCTGATGGATCTATCACATCTTCCAGAAAGGCAATGGAGAAGATTATCCAGGACTTCTACTCAGATCTCTTTGATAACCACGTCCACCTGCCCACATACCAAATTCCACAGGATGGATATGTCATCCCCAACATTCTCCCTTCTGAAATCCAACATGCCATCTCGTCAGTTAAGAAGGGAACAGCACCAGGCCCAGACAAAGTCAGACCCGAACACCTGAAGAATCTGCCATCAGTACTCATCAATACACTAGCTCGGTTCTTCACACGCTACCTGTCTGAATACAAGGTGCCCTCCCAATGGAAAACCAGCAGGACAGTTCTACTGTTCAAGAAGGGAGACATTCACGACATCGGCAACTATCGCCCCATCTGCTTGTTGTCTGTCATCCACAAGCTGTTCACTCGAGTCATCCTGAACAGGATTGGCAGAACACTAGATGAAGGACAACCATGCGAGCAAGCTGGCTTCTGGAAAGGATTCAGCACAATCGACCATATCCACACGGTAACCAAGCTCATTGAGGTTTGTAGGGAGTACAAGATGCCGCTCTGTCTCACGTTCATTGATGTACAGAAAGCCTTTGATTCTGTGGAGACTGAAGCAGTCATTGAAGCCCTAGCCAAATAGGGTGTTCAAACCCAATACATCAAGATCATTCGTGAGCTGTATTACGGATTCACCACCAGGATCTCACCATTCTACAAAGAAGTGAACATTGATGTCTAAAGAGGGGTTTGACAGGGTGATACCATTTCACCAAAACTCTTCAGTGCCACCCTCGAGAACATCATGCGACAATTAGAATGGGAAGGAATGGGAGTGAAGACAGATGGTCGGCAACTACACCACCTCCCGCTTCGCTGATGACATCGTTCTAATAACACCAAACATTAGCCAAGTGGCACAAATGCTGACTGACTTCAACTGAGAATGTGGAAAGATAGGTCTACAGCTGAATCTAAAGAAAACTATGTTTATGAAAAATGAACAAGTTCCAGAGGCCTTATTCTCTCTGTCAATGGAACAGACATCTCTGAATGCAGCAGTTATGTGTACCTAGGTCGAGAAGTCAACATGATGAACGACCTAAAACCTGAGCTGCGCAGGAGGAAGAGGTGGGGCATGGAATGCCTTCAAAGGCATTGAAGAAATAGCTAAAAGGACAAAGAACCTCCGGCTCCGGGCACATACTCTTTGACTCCACCGTTCTCCCTCCGTTAACATACACCTCAGAGACCTGGGCCCTACGAAAGCAGGATGAGAATGCTATTCGGGTCTCCCAGAGAGGAATGGAAAGAGCTATGCTTGGAATATCACGCCTCACTCAAGTGAGAGAAGGAATTCGGAGTTCTGACCTCTGTCGCTATTCCAGAATCAGGGATGCTGTCTCATTTGCCAAGGCATCGAAAATCAGATGGGCTGGACATGTAATGCGATTTGGAGACGACCGTTGGACTAGAGCTGTTACTGACTGGATCCCATGGGATGTCAAAAGATCACCCACCTACAAGATGGTCAGACTTCCTTGTCAAGACCCTGAAGGAACGGTTTGAGGCTCTTCATATTCCTGAATCAACCAGATGCCATTGGGCTACATTGGCACGTGATAGGGTCCAATGGAAATGTTACTGGCGCCTGCTCGAGCAAATCGATGAATAACAGGATTCAAGTGATCAAGTGATCAAGTGAAGGAAAAGTAGGAAAAAGAGAAAGGAGGGAATGATGAACAAATGAACTACAAAGTCACAGCTGCCACAAGATTTGTGTGTACTATATCCTGAATGTACTATATCCTGAAGATATTGTGCGCCTGCTGTGAGACCTTGATGTAATATTTTAAATCTATTGGATGGCCTGCCATCCCAGCTGAGCCTCACAACAAGCCAGACCACCCTCCCCCACTCCATGGGGCCCACCATTTTCCACATCCCGAACTTCCCTCTGAGTCACAACTCCACCCAGCAGACCAGACTATCACAGCCCGGATCATCGACAACCACCCTGCAGCAGTTTTTTTTTCAATCCGTCCAGGTATGCTGAACCAGAGACTCTCAGACATGGGGCAGAGCTCCTACTTGCTCTCCTTGTGCCCAGCTGCTCATGAGGCACCTGGGAGGCATGGCGGGTTCTAGCCCTGGCCTGCCATCCCAGCTGAGCCTCACAACAAGCCAGACCACCCTCCCCCACTCCATGGGGCCCGCCATTTTCCACATCCGGACTTCCCTCTCCTCACAACTCCGCCAAGCAGACCAGACTATCACAGCCCGGCTTGCGCGGCTGCTGGCCGTGCAGTTATCAATAAATGCTTTATTTAGAGGTGACTACAACAGTATGCCACCCGCATGGCAAGCCTGGCAAGCTGCTCGTGTAGTATTTGATATGCCAAATACCAGTAACATTTATATTAGGTCATTCCCATGACTTAATATAATTGTTTGAGGCTCTTTATGTTCCTGGAGCGGTCGGATACCTTTGGGTTCTACTAGTATGAGACGGGACATATGGAGATATTTCTGGTGCCCGCTCTAGCAAATAGATGATTAACGGGAAGATAGTGATAGTGATAGTGATTGTACGCACTATATCCTGAAGGTACTATACCCAGAATATGTTGTATGCACTATATCCTGAATGTACTATACCCTGAATATGTTGTATGCACTATATCCTGAATGTGTCATCGCTATATCCTGAATGTACTATATCCTGAATATGTCAGTATGCACTATATCCTGAATGTACTATATCCTCAATATGTCGTATGCACTATATCCTGAATGTACTATATCCTGAATATGTTGTATGCACTATATCCTGAATGTTCTATATCCTGAACATATTGTATATACTATATCCTGAATATGTATTTGAGTTCCACGTAAATGTTTCAGGTCTTGCCAAGAGAAAGTACTAAAAATTTTAACACAGGTTTACAAAGAGAAAAGTCACAATAAAAAAAAAAAATACAGGAGCCGGAGGGATAGCACAGCAGGTAGGGCATTTGCCTTGCATGCAACCAACCCGAGGGTTCAATCCCCAGCATCCCATATGGTCCCCCGAGCACTACCAGGAGTAATTCCTGAGCAAAGAGCCAGGACTAACCCCTGAGCATTGCCGGGTGTGACCCAAAAAGAAAAAAAATACAGAAGATTTACTCGGGCTTAGTGTGTGTGTGTGTGTGTGGATGATGTTGTACACACACACACACACACACACACATATGGCTTTCTGGGTCACACATGGCAATGCTCAGGGCTTACTCCTGACTCAACTCGGGAATTAGTCCTGGCGGTGCTAGGGATCGAACTTCAGGTCAGTTGCATGCAAGGCAAACGCCCTCTCCCCGCTGTGTTATCACTCTGGAGTCTGCGTTATACTTTATGTTACTTTTGAGGATTTATTTTCTCACACTTAGAGACAGGTAACAGCACCACAGGGAAGGGAACAGACCCTGCCTCCAAGCATCTGGATTGAATCCTGGCTCTGAAACAGAGGCCATGTGACCCTGGACAAAGGCCTTTCTATACTTCATCTTTCTCACATGGAAGCGCGGAACAGTATTTACCTCAACGGATGTACTAAGAATACATGAATCAGTACACATAAAGCACTTACAATGCCTGATGTTCTCAACCATCAGTTAATGTCAGCCACTCCTGCCTAACTCTGCAGCCAGAACTGGGGTGTGCACAGCTAGTAACAATGCAGTAATTTCCGTGAATTTTACAAAGACATTGCAAATAAAATAATCAATACTCTCAATATCTTGATTCTAATAAGCCTAATTGATTCTAATGATCCTAATTCTTAATTTCTAATGAAATCAATCTATCTAGATTTTCATTAAAAATTTAGTTTCTTTTCCCTATAAAATAAACACATGTAACAACTGCTAATTAGCCAGGGCTAATTTGTGTAAGGAGAGGTCATCTATACTTCAGTCATGTAGTAAAGAACAACAGGGCTACAGAAATAACTCAAAGTGCTGGAGCACAACCTTTGTGACGCAGGGGCCCGGCTCTAACCCCAGCTGTGTGACTTGATCCCCTGTGCATACAGCCAGGTATGGTGCCCCCTCCACCCCAAGAAAGGGATCAACCTATTTAACATCATAGAAATAAAAGAAAACCTAAAAAATTCGCAAGACCATGGAGAAAAATGGCAATCACATTATTTAATAAAATGAATTCATCAACTTATTATATAGAGCTGAATTTAATATCACCTTAAAATTAATTACAATGCACTTACATAAAGGATATTAGGGACAGGAAACCACGTATTTTTCTTGAGAAAGGGGAACGATGAAAAACTTTGGTTAAGAAAAAATTATGATGAAAACCTATGACGTATAAACCAATATATGATCTATTAGTTTTTAACAAATAGAAAACTCAACATCTGGACACCTGAGAAACAGGCATGTGATCTTTAGTAAGCTAATGATTGGCCCTCTCTCTACCTGAGCTTATTAATACTTCATGTGTTGTGAAGTAAGTGAGTTGATATATATACAACACTTAAAATATCCCCACATCAAGTAAGCACTAACATTAGTCACTATTAGGAATAGACAGATGATTCTTCACAGTACAACATGTAGAGTACCCTTAAATTAAACACAGGAATAAATTGATTATTCTTCACAGTACATGTAAAGAACTCTTAAATAGAAACATCGTACCTACTTTATGAACAACGCTTCAGTTGATCAACTGGGGTTTACCAGAAAACCACAGATGAGCAGACGCTGCTGTCTCCTTGCTGTTGCTAAAACTACTTCAAGTCATCATTTTCCCTCTGTGCCTACTGGGATATACTCGTGAGTTATAGACACATAAACTTACAATTTACTATACCATTTCCCATTCTTGCTTTGTTTTGCTTTGAGGCCACACCAGGCAATGCTCTGGGGTTACTCATGGATCTGTACTGAGGATTATTTCTCAGGGCCTGGGGGCCATACTGGATGTTGGGGACAGAACCTGGGCTGGCTGCATGCCAAGGCCTGTTCTTTTCAAGGGATAAGACTGACCATAGGACTTAATTGGGGAAAAGGTGTCCTTGTTCCACGAACACAAAGAAGAGAGGGCCTCGAAATAAGAGTTCCCTATGTAATGGTTTTAGCTAGTATTTCAAGACTAATGTCAGTTAGTGTTCCCAAAATGAATCCTTGGCTTACAATGAGCACAGCAGGTGGGGGGGTGGGGGGAAGGAACTGAGCAGAAAAGCGCCATGATGCATTCATGCTACTTTCATCCAATTATTAAAAAAGATATTTTTTATCGGTTGAGATTCTGTGGGTACAATAGTTAATAATGGCTTCTCATGTACACAGTCATCCAACTTCTTCAATGTTGCCTAAGTGCGTATGTGGAAACATATATGGATAATAATTTATGCATCTCCAACCTTGAACCACCGTGTAAGAGTTGGAAAAACACTGAGTTATATTACTCTTGCAGTGTATTGCCAAGACCATAACTCATAATTGCTGCAACACTTCTTTGGGAAAACATTTTCTGAGTTGGTCTCTTCCTTTATTGGTAGACATGCATTTGATTTCTTAACATTGTTTATACTTCTACTGGCTAAGAGATAAGGTAGAGAATCCAATAGTGTCAAGCGTATTAATAGCCCACGGCTTCAATTTGGCAGCGAGAGGTGACTGGGCAGAATCTGTGAGTGCGGCGTCTTGGAAGCGTGTTTGTTGAAAAGATGTTCAATTAACAATTAGCATATTTCCATTCTGGAGAAGCCCAAGTTCTCCTATATGTGTTATTTCTTTACTCTACACTTCTCCAAGTATGGCTCTTTAAGAAACTATTTTGAGTCACTAAAATAATAATAATAATAATAATAATAATAATAATAATAATAATAATAATAATAATATTTAAAAGAAATAGCATTTTTCTTTTTAGAGCAAAAAAAATTCTTGCTTCCTTGCAAATAAACATTAAGGTGCAAGTAGCTGAATATTAAAACAATAGCACTTGAGGGGGCGGGTGATAGACCAGTGCGTAGGGCGTTTGTCTCCTGCCGCGGCCGGCCTGTGCCAGCCCGGGTTCGATATCTGGCATCCCATATGGTCCCCTGAGCACCGCCAGGAGTAATTCCTGAGTTCAGAGCCAGGAGTAACCCCTGAGCGTCACCAGGTGTGACCCAAAAAAAAAAAAAAAAAAACGCACTTGAATTAAAAATAACCTTTGACTATTAAACTTTTATTGTCCTATACACCAATAGACATATTATCATTGAATCAGGAAAAGAAGGGAGTTCAGAAATGTTAAACCAAAAGAATTAAAATTTTCAATTATTGGGGCCAGAGCGATAGCCCAGAGGGTAGGGCGTTTGCCTTGCGTGCGGCGGCCCATGCTGGCCTGGGTTCGATTCCCGGCATCCCATATGGTCCTCTGAGCACCGCCAGGAGTAATTCACCCATACCTGAGCATTGCCGGGTATGACCCAAAAAAAGCAAAAAAAAAAAAAAAAAAAAATCCAATTATTTAAATGTCAAAATATGAATAAAATAATTTTAAAACTATAAAAATAATTCATCATGATTTTGCACCCAACTTAAAAAAAATTTTATGAACTGTGATGTTATGAATTATGAATTAGGTTATGAATTGAAATTTTATGCACAGGGATATAACAGGGCCTATTATTTCCTACAGCTGAACTCCTGAATCAGGAAACACAATTTCTAAAAGAAAGGTGAACTCCACAGAGTCAGATATACCTTCAGGGATTTGTGAAAAAGTAGTTTAATCAATCTCCAAATAAACCCCAAATTTTAAATCACTTAATTCAGGCAGGTACACGGGGTTACTTCCAGCATAAACTGTCATTAAATCTATTTTGCATCTGTTCCTTCTATGTTTATGGGCTGGAAATTCAGCAATAATATATATATATATAACAAAAAAATATATATATATATATATATACACACATTCATTCTGAATGTATTTAATTGCTTCCGTCAAAAATATGTATTAAATTTCATCCACAGAATTTCCCTGACTGGGTTATTAATAGGAACTGTGTCCCAATCAGAAGACACAAATTCAGGCTACTTCGGGTGAAAACCCTTGACTCGTGAACCCGTTACCCTGGATCGACAAGCGCAAACTTATGGATAGGGGCTGCTGCGTGCAGTTTTTACAAAGAGAAATATCAAACTAGGTCATGAAGCACCTGCACTTGCTAAACCTTTGGTTCTGTTTGAAACTTTCTGCCCGGCCCATCGAATGCCCTAGAACTGTCACACTCATCTGCCCTGCCGAGAACCAAGTGGTCTCTACCAGGGGGCTAGTAAATCACGGTTGTTTTTAAAGGCTACAGAACATTTTCTACCTCTAGAAGAGATTGCAAATGTAAAGGAAAGATGTATGAGCAATAAATGAATAAACAAGAACAAACCAAAAGATAAATTATTCACATTCCCTCCTCCCCGCCATGCCACCTTCTCCTAGTTTTTTGCCTTTTCACCCAGGAGAGAAGGTGAAAGGTCAAAGAATATTTATTTACATGAGAACAGGCAGAGCAGTGGACAGCTGGTAGCCTAAGGATGGATCAGGAGCCTCTGATGGATCAGGAGCCTCTGATGGATCAGGAGCCTCTGATGGATCAGGAGCCTCTGATGGATCAGGAGCCTCACTCCAACTACTACTGCAGATATCAGGAAGGATAAAAATTCACAGACAAGGTACCAAGTAAGAAGACTGAATAATAGGGAACAAACAGTTCCCGCAAAAGGTCTCATCTCGTTTAACCCCCTCCGAGACATCAGGTTATCAGCAAGTCTCGAGGGCTTCAAGTCCAAAGCCAAGCCAGAAACAAGCCCTTCAACACTGTTCCATTAAACAAGAGCTTGCTGGAAACTTCTTGGAGGTGCTGGAGAGAAGACAGCAGGCAGGTGCTCGCCTTACGGCGCTGACCAGGTTTCAATCCCTGACCAACAGAAATAATTTCTGAGCGCAGAGCCAGCAGCCATCCCTGGGCATCACCAGGTACACCCCCAAACAAAACCAAACCAGCACTTCCGTGAAATGACTCAGGGTATTACAAAGATACTAACAGAGAGGTAAAGGTCCCAAATCCCGAGGATCACAATCTAGTGAGATAAATGGCAACAAACTACTAATCCTAAGAAAGAACGTATCAGTGATGAAGATTGGAAAGTGGACTTGGAACCTTTGTAAGGAATAGGACTGCTGCTATGAATAGTAAAAGGAGACAGTCAAGAATTCTAGATCTTCTTCAATGTATTTTCACTGAATCAACAGTTCACTTGATAAACTGGTCCAACTCTAATGCCCCCTGGGGCCCCACGCCGTTCTCCACACTCGGCTACTCAAAGCCCAGCCATCCGCCCGGCCTTTTCTGATTTTCTTCTCCACGCTATAGTCAAAGCATCTTTCTAGCCTTCCTTCATACACGCTGTCACTTCCTAAGTCATTTTTTGTTTGTTTCTTCAACTTACACTTAATGGATAAAATCTAAAACTCCTCCTGCTGCGTACATGCCATTCGGAAGTTTGCTTATTTGCCAAACTTCATCTTTTGACTTTTTCATGAAATCATCTACCCTTAGGGATTTCCAGAACACATGTAACTCCCTCAACATCTTTGGCACATGGATCCCTTTCTGCTCCGTAGCTTCCTCTCTGTTCTATATCACGGCTCCAGAGCTCTTTCCTGATTTCTTTCACCCTCTGCTCTTACTCTTTTAAGAGTTTTATTTTAATACTGTTGGGGCTTTGCATGTATTCATTAACCTACAAAAATTTTGAGGGCAGAGAATGTTTCACGTTGGTTCAGCAATACTGGCACACTATAAACACGTGACTGCTACTGAGCAGAGATGAATGAAAACAACTCGCCTTCCTGAAACACTGAAATGTCACACAACATTCTAAGTGGTTCACAAGTCTACTCCACTTACCGCCCCTGCAAAACTTCTATGCAAAAATATCATTGTCATCTTATTAGATGATTATTACCTTCCACTGTAAGAATGAAGTAACAAAAGCTTAAACGAGTTAAGCAGCTCATCTAAGGCTGGATTCCAAAATTCAGGTAGTCTGACATGACCACAATTCATACTTTCAATTATCATGATGTCTTCTCGCTCATTTTTGTACTAGTAAAACATCAGCAGCCCATTTAGGCTAAGCTAAAGGCAAGTCCAAAGCAAGATCCATTATTAAACACATTATATTCCTTTTTATATGGAAACCCAGCCACCCGCTGGAATTAGGAGCTGCTGTTGTCAACAACCTGAGCTCACTTTGCTCAAAGAAATTGCACACGCCTTCCTCAGTTATTGGGACCTTAACCCTGAACAGGGTTTTCCCCAGAACATGCCACAAAACTCCGGTTTCAATATTCAAAGAGGTACGCTCCAGAGTGTCTTGCAATAAAAGAACTTGAAGAACAGCCGGATAAAGAAAAACTATGTTCTATAACTCACAGTTCATTTTGAATGCTGTCACATTCTTTAGAGAACACGACAAGAGTTAACACAGATGGTGAATCACAGTCTCTAGTTTCCAGCCTTACTTGAGTAGATTCCCTGGCTCAGAAACATCTCACTGGGCCAAGTGCTCACCAGGACAGTCTGAGGCCCACAAGGCCTTTTTGTGAACTGACCTCTCTCTGTTTACCCATCTCCAGACAAATTAGGTCAAATTAAGCAGTGTGTGCTAAGACTACAAAGCAGAAAGTATAAAGATGAAAATCTTAGGCATCTCATTGCAAAAATGGTCTTGGTAGCCCTGAGAGTATTTACATTTGGCTCCACAAGAGCATTTAACAAAGTTACTTGTACACAAACGCTCTTCCAATTGAGCTACCCAAGAAAAGTTACTTTACTCACATTCATATAGACCTCCAACACAGCAAATGCAGTTTATTTAATTGTATTATCAAAAGTATTCGGATTTAAAGAATATTTAAAAAGCATGATGAAAAGCAGTCAGAGTTCCCCACAGGTCACAGGGTACGCTGTGGAATAGTATAAGCACAAATGAGGGAAGTAATTTCATGAAACCAATTATTAATAACTTCAGTAACTCAACAGGTCAAGGCTCATGGAAATGTTTAACCCTGCATATCATTTTACAAAGTCAAGATGCAGGTACAAGAAATACATTTTGTATCATTACATGTGTTAAATATACTCCCAATTTCTAACTTTGATTTAAATGAAAATGGCCTAATTGTGCAATTAGGCCTATTAAAGTTCATATAAAAGTTAAAATTTTAATAATAAACATAATATCTCTTGAAATTAGACTGTGACTGACAAAATTTTAACTTACAGCTACATACTAAACTCTTTCCATAAAGGAAAAAGCAGATTTGTGTTATTATAAGTCAGAGGGCTGCTAAGTAGGCCACTTCCTTAAGTCTCCAATCTACAGTATTGTTTGCTACAATTCTTTCAACTAGATTAGTCTAATCTGAAAAATCCCAATTCTAAATACTGTAAAGTATGTATTTCTAAGTCACATAATAATCATACACAGAAGTAAAATAAAAATGTCTAAATCTAACTTTCCATAACAACCCCAAAATAGCACCTACCTGTGAAACTTCACTAGCATATAACTCCAAGCTTGAAATTCACAATTACCAATACTCTGAAGTTTTCTCAAAGGAAATACATAAACTAATGCTGCCACGGTCTTATCCAGACATAAACAGAAAACGATTAGAAATACTTAAATTCCTGAGTCACACCAAAGTTTAAGACATCAAACAGCCTCCCTTGAGAAACACTCCTTTCTCAAGAACAGCTTCCAAAGTGACTTTTAATGATCCCTTTTAAAAAAGAAAAAAAACAGCCACAAAACGTGAAGGGAATTTAAGACAGAGGTGCTGTCTTTTCTTACCTATTCGGTCAAATGTTTTATCACACTTTGGGCACTGCAAGATTTTTTTGTTACTGTTCTGAATGACCACGGGCGTTAGCCCCTCGGGGACGCTGCCCACAGACTCGCCGCCCGCCTCGCTTCCTCTTCCGCATCATGATCTTTTTCACTCTGTTCTTCAGTGTCAGAGTATTCATCTGACATGTCCTCGTCTAGCTCATCCTCTTCGGCGTTGTACTCACTGCGGGGTCCCCGGAGTCATTCCTGTCCGACTTTTCCTTGTCAAAGTGTTCTTCATTCAGGGATCCGAGCCGTCCCCGCTTTCTTGGTCATCGTCGCTGGTGTCCTCAAACTTCACGGGGCACTTGCGGCTCCTCTTGGACCTTCTCGAGGAGAAGCTTCTGTCCAGCATGGTTAACCCATGCTTCTTCCCCAGCCGGAGGGACCGATGGGACTTCGCCAAGTGGTTCTCTAGGGACTTCTTGTAACAGAAGTGCCGGCTGCAGAACGTGCACTGGTGGCTGCTGGCCAGCCGCCCGCTTAACTCGGGCGAGGACTTGTCGCTGAGCTCGGACGGGGACGGGGCCAGGCTTTCATTGTTGAGCAGTTTCACCGCGTCTATGATGTCCAGGAACTTGGCCGCCTCCAGGACCAGAGGTATCTCATACTTGGACACGAAGAACTCGGACGTGTAGAGGAACTCCAGCAGGTGTTGGAACACGGAGTGGGTGACGTGATCCAGGGTGACCACATGCGTGCTGGGGTTTTTGCTCAGGCAGGCGTGGAAATAGCTGCTGCCCACGGCCACCACCACCTTGTGGGCGCTGAACTCCTTCCCCTCCACGACGATCAGCAGGTCGCAAAGGACGGATGCTTCTGCCGGTCATCGTTCAGGTACTTGAGCAAGTTCTTGTTGTACTGCAGAGAGCTCAGGAGCTGCCTCTGGTGGGGCGAGGGTGGCAGCTCCTGGTGGTAGGCGCTGGAGCGCTTCTGGGGGGCCTGT
Source organism: Cryptotis parvus (assembly GCA_021461705.1). Classification (NCBI taxonomy): domain Eukaryota; kingdom Metazoa; phylum Chordata; class Mammalia; order Eulipotyphla; family Soricidae; genus Cryptotis; species Cryptotis parvus. Next base: position 7,610 of record JAJIBD010010058.1, on the reverse strand, counting down.
GGTCCTCTGCGCGGGGTGGCCGTAGCTTGTCACGGGGTCACATCCCACGGCAGCGTCCCCGGCGCACGCTTCCTTGTGGTACCCGAGATGAATGCGCTCATCGAGATCTGCAGGCACCTTTCTCCTTTTCTTCATTGCAGGACGACAGAGGCGGCTCTAGAAACTTCATAAGTGTCTCAGAAAAGAGGGACTTTAGAGAGGGGCTGGGGTGGGGGAAGAAGAGGGGAGGGGAGGAAAACGCAGAAAAGAAAAAAAGAAAACTAGATTGTCTTGGTGAACAGCCGCTGGAGGGGCGGGACCCAGGGTCTCATGGTCTGCAAGAGAGTAAAGAACCACGTAAACGAACTCCACTTGGCAAGACAGAGGCGACCCCCGAAAAGCGCTGCTGACATGGGTCCACGAAGCCCTTTTTGCTCGGTTACAACTCAGGAACGAGTAAGACACCGCTTTCCTTGCCTTTCCTCTTTTTCTTATTTTTTTTTCCTTGCCTTTCCTCTTTTTCCTGCTCCAAAGCTCCATTCACACTGAAGATTTTTAGGGCGGGGAACAAGGAGGGCCGCGTTAGAACAGGCAAGCCAACAAAAGAATAATTTTAAACCAAGCCAGGACACACCTTTAGGGCGCGATTCACCAAGAAGGGGGACAGGAGTGGGGCAGGGCGAGGGAAAAGGCGGGTGCAAAAAAAAAAGGGGTGGGGGTCGGATATGAGGGTGAGCTCCCTCCAAGCCCGTGCACGGGGGGCGGGCTGCAGCGAGGTACCCTCGTGGGGTCTCGGGGCGCAGGGCTGGTGACAATAAGGCCATAGCGGCGGCGCAATCCCCGTTTCCCCCCTGGCCAAGCCTGCCCGGCACTGCTCGTCGGGGTCCCAGCGCCCCTGGGCCATTAGCACCAGGCGGGGAGATGCCCCCAGAGGGTACGCCCGCGGGGCACGACTCCAGCAACTCTAAGAGCCTCCCCGAGGCCCTGTCCCGGCGTCCACGGCGCTCCCCCGTGGAAGGACCCCGCTGCCCGCGGCCCACCCCAGCTTCCCGGGGCTCGCACGACCGACTCCTGCATTACCGGGAACCCGGGGGCTCCCCGCTGGCTCGCGGCCGCCGAGCTCCACTCCGGGCGCGCCCGCTCCGGCGCGACCCACTTCCGGGTTCAGCCCCGCCCCCTCCCTCCAGTCCTCCCCGCGCGCGCGCCGCGCGTCGCCGCTGCCACCGCCACCGCCACCGCCTCCCGGCACGTCCGCCCCCGCGCGCAGCCGCGCCGCCCACCCGGCCCCCGCCACTGCGCGTGCGCGCGCGCTCTCCCGGTGCGTCTCCTCTCCGCGCATGCGCTCTGCCTCGTGTATCTGCGCTCCTCCTCCCCCGGGCGCGGCCGTAGCAACGCCCCCTGAGTCCGTTACTCTGGCGTGTCTGGAGAGCGGGGCACGAAAGGTCGGCCATGGGGGCAGTTTAGGGGCGCGGAGGGAGTCAAAGATAAAATAAAAAGGGAATGTGCGAGGACGCCTTTTAGAGCTGGCCCTGGCGCTGCGCTTTTCCAACACTGTCCCGAGTTTTGCTGCACTGAGGACGAGTTTGGAGGCATGGTCCTGGATTTCGGAATCTCACACTTGTCACTTGTCTTCCAGTTGTTCATCGATTTGCTCCAGTGGGCGCCAGTAACGTCTCCATTGGTTGGGAATGAGGGCCATCATTGTTACTGTTTTTGACATATCAAATACACCATGGGTAGCTTGCCAGGCTCCGCGGTGGCTCTGGGTTCATCCCAGGAGGCCCAGTCTTTTTCTCACACACGTGGAAAAAGAAGATCAGGAAGACAATTAGGGTGGGTGGTCGGATTGGTGACCCCCCAAATCATCAACTTCAATAGCTGTGGCTGGGAACCGAGGGGCCACACTTTGCCTAGACTTAACCAGAGGCTGGGAATTGGGGATACGGAGGAAACTCAGGTTTCTTGAAGGATTAGAAATGATTGTTCAGACTTTCAATAAAAGTTCCTAACAAAATCTCACAGTCACATAAGTTTGAAGAACCTGAGGGACTTATCCATTAAAGAACCTACACTGTAAAAGAGAGTAAACGTAAAAGAGATGGCAAATCAATCATATCTGGGTATCCAACGCCTGGCGATATTGGTATCCAAAGAAATAAGCTTATTGAGAATATATTAAGAAATGGCAAAGAGAAAAAAAAGCTTACAAATAAGCAGATAAAATAGTAGATAAATAAATGCTATCGTGAATGTTCAGTACATAAAGCATGGATATTTTTCAATGTGAATTATTAGCAAAATTAAAAAGAAGAAAGGCTAAAACAACATAGAAAAGTGAATGTACTCCCTGAAGAAATAGAATGAAATTAAAGTACAGCAAATAATAAAATTGTTCATCAATAATTGCTCGAGTTTTGAGGTGACTACTAGAGTACCCCACCCACACGGCAGAGCCTGGTAAGCTACCCGTGTCGTATTTGACATGCCAAATACCAGAAACAATTATAGACCACATTCCCATGACTTGATGGAATGGTTTGAGGCTCTTTATGTTCCTGGAGCAGGCTGATGCCCTTGGGCTATCTGGCATGTGACAGGACATATTGAGATGTTACTGGTGCCCGCTTGAGCAAATCGATGATCTACGGGAAGACAAGTGATACAAGTGAAATAATAAAATAAATATATGTGGTCCTAGACCTAAGCACCCAACCATCACTGCCTCCAAGCTCGGGACTAAGAGTAAAAAGGAGTAAAGAGCCAGGAATTAAAATTCTAGCCACATTGCTGGAATACAAGGATAATCAAAATAGAATAACCTAGTTTTTAGCAAATTCTCATCAAAATGTCTTCCATTAGATGTAACTCAGTGGTAGAGCACGTGCTTGACAGAAAATGATGTTCTGGGTGTGATTTCTGTCAAAAAAGGTCTTCCCACCAATACAACCGCCCTGTATGCAGTCATTTAAGGAGACTGACTGAAATCAGATCTGGGTTACATTTCTGCCATCCTTTGGTATCCTGGTAGCCAGGAGTGATCCTTGAGCACCAACTCAGGAGTTAAACTCTGAGTACAGGAGAGAGTATGTGTTTGGGGCAGGGTGGGGGAGGCAAGGCACTAAAAAGAGAATCTTTAATTTAAAAAATGGAAGGTGTGCGTGGTACTCCTTATGATGCCAATCTGAAATTCATACCAGAATCTGCCAAGACATTGCAGATACTGAAATGAAGTGAAATTCATTGCTAAACTTTGGCACAAAAACCAAACTCCTTGTGGTGTGTGTGTGTGTGTGAGAGAGAGAGAGAGAGAGAGAGAGAGAGAAGAGAGAAAGAGACAGAGAGAAAGAGTGAGTGTGTGTGTGTGAGAGAGAGAGAGAGAGAGGACAAGCATGCAGAACAACATACAACTTAATCTGGGTTTGAAAAAGAGCAGTGTGGGGGGTCGGAGCGATAGCACAGCAGGGAGGGCATTTGCCTCGCAGGCGGCCAACCCGGGTTGATCTCCAGCATCCCATATGGTCCCCGAGCACCGCCAGGAGTAATTCCTGAGTAAAGAGCCAGGAGTAACCCCTGAGCGTCGCCGGTGTGACCTCTCAAAAAAAATTAAAAAACAGCAGTGTAAGTATTAATGAAAAAGATGTATTACTGAAAAAGATGAAAAGTATTGATTAATCATATAGACAAAAATAATTGACAAATTTATCAGTCATGTTTTTTTAAAATTCTGAAACCAAGAATAGAACTTTTAAACAGATAAACAATGGCCACATTTAAATAAAATGCATAAATCCCAACAGAATTGGGAAATATGCCAAGAATGCCTTCTGTCATCACTTCAAGCTGCTTTTTTAATGGAGATATTAACCAAGAGAAATAATTGTGAATACAAATGGGATTAGAAAGGAATAAAATTATCACTATTTACTAGAGACATATTGGATGATTAGAAAAAGAAATTAAATCATGGATAGATTAACAAATTGTAGAGTGCCAGGTAGGTTGAAATGTAAAGTAACATAGCATTTCACTGTGTTGGTTAATTTTCTCTCAATATAGTTAGACTTGGGGCCAGAGAGAGAGCACAATGGGTAGAGCATTTGCTTGAACACTGTCAACCCTGGCTCTGGTTCCCGGTTTGGTCCCTTGAACTCACCAGGAGTGATTCCTGAGCACGGTGGTCCCAAAACAACAACAACAAAAAATATGGCTCAACCCTGGTGACCCCATTGTTGGTTTGCTTTCTTGTTTTTATTTGTTTATTTTTTGGACACTCCCAGTTGTTCTCAGGGCTTATTCTACTGAACTCAGGGATCACTTGTGAGCCGGGGGTAACACATGGGGTACCTGGGAGCAAATCCTGGTTAGCTCCTCATAAAGCAAGCACCTCATCTGCTTTACTATCTCTCTCGGCTGGGGTATTTCTTTTCTTTTTATTTTTAGTTTAATTAAACACCATGATTTACAAAGTACAAAGTTTTTCACAATGCAGTTGTTAGAGAGATTCGTCGTTCAACACCAATCCCACCACCAGTGACCCTCATTTTCCTCCCACCTTCCCCAAGCTTGCTCCCTTAGCCAGCACGAACTATATTGATCATTAACCCATATATGAAATGGTATTGCTAAAGTCACGACTTTTTTTTTCTGCGGTGTTATGTGTGAATCTGGACAAATTCTCTTCCTGCATTCACTTTCTGAGTTTCTAAAAACGTAGTGAGTTTCTACTAGTCAACCCCGAATCCCCCACCACTGCACCTATGGACAACACTTATTCCAAATTTGTCTCCACCTCTGTTTGAGCCTGTCCTACACATATACTAAATAATCTATTCTATATTGCTTGTTGGAGCGAATTCTCTAACTAAGAATATATTCTTAGATGAAAGTCACTGGAGATTATCTCCATTGTGCCATTTGGAGCCCACTGTATAAGAAATTATCAGTATGTTCCAACACACCAGACATTGTGACCACACCCCTTGTGATTGTATACCCCATACTTAATTCCACAAAATGTGGTGGGATACCTGTTACATCAGTATAACTGGCTTTGAGATATCGTGTGACACGGGGAAAGCCGGCCGCAGCTCTGCCGCCTGTGTTTCTCTGGATCATGGCCGACAGTGCCCGAGGCCGGTCATAGAGAGACACGCAGGGCCTTCCAGAAGGGACCAAGGTGGGGGAAGTGGCCGCGGTTCCAGCTCTATGGGAGCCTGGTGAGCTAAGTAGCCACGACCCACATACCTGGGCTTGAAATCAGCTTCTCTCTTGAGTGGGGCTCTGATTAGCTTTGGAGTCCGGAACTTGAAAATCACTGTGAAGGTGGTACATAAGGTTTTTCTGGCTTCTGAGGGTCTATTGGGGTAGCAGGCCGTGGTCTGCGATATTTCTATGTTAAATGCAGAGATTGAGGGTATACTTGTAGAAAATATCCAATATTTGTATATGCATATAGTTTCATTTTATTTTTAGCTTTCCTTTAAAAAATGTCTAACTATTTTACTTACCCAGCATTTAATGTGCCTGTTTACATACAGACTGTGAAACAGAATTTACTGGGGATCTAGAGGAAGAAAATGGAGGCAAATATATGTTAGAGCAGATTTAAAGCAAAACTCACAAAAAGTTTAAGATAAAACTTCATTTTAATATATGAGACCTCCAATGTAGGGAGCACTCTGGTTTTATGGATAAACATTTGTTTTTCCCACTGGAGGGTGCAATTTGTCAGTATATCAAGACTTGCGCAGTTCCTTAACAAAAAAAAACCCCAAAACATAAAAGTCTGTTGAATAAAGTTGCTGAAAGTGTTACTGACCCAGGTGTCTGCCGCCTGACCTGCCTTTTCTCGTCCTATCTGGTCCCCCTGTATACTGATGCTTTGACTTTTCTCTAGATTCGCACAGAGCCTAAGATGATAAAAACACTCTCTCAGCCCTCAGTCTCTCTCTTGTTTTATTTTATTTTTTATTTTTATTTATTTTTTCTTTTTGGGTCACACCCAGCAATGCTCAGGGGTTACTCCCTAGCTCTGCACTCAGGAATTACTCCTGGTGGTGCTCGGGAGAACATAAGGGATGCCGGGATCAAACCCAAGTCAGCCACATGCAAGGCAAATGCCCTCCCTGCTGTACTATCTGGCCCCTAAATCATATATATTTAATAAAAAATTTTACTATGTCTCATATAGGTCAAATGCTATTACATCATGTGTGCATTTTATTTAGAGCTATAAAATATCAATTATAATAACTTTAACAGAAGGTAGATGTCAGCCAGAGATGATATTCAGTAACTTTTCATTTTTAACTTAATGCCAACAATAACCTCAATAAATGAGTGTTGGAGGACATAGTTTAGCTAATCTGGGAGTTTTGTTGTTTTGCTCACTCCCAGATTAATCTTATTTAAGCCAAGGTTCATTCTAATGAGATCTCTCTTCTATGTAAACACTGCTAGAGGGCGTGGCAGTTACAGAAGTCACCTTGATTGAATAACTTCTGACTTACACATCTACTATGACTTCTATGTTTTCTAGATTGGGCACAGCTCCTCTTTATACCCACTGCACCCAACGTGGGACAGTTAGAATTTACCAGGAGACTACCACCCTGGCTACGTTGAGACTATAGGAAGACTATAGGAAGGATCATACTAGTTTGCTCTAAGCAGGCGAATGTGACCCTTTCAGTACACGAGAACAAGATACTCAGAATCACCCTGGTGCAGATAATAAGGACCTTGTGGGTACCATCTAGATTACATGAAGCTCATGAAGTTAAGATGTATTACTTTATATCAGCCCCCCTCTCTCCAGTGTTTTACATAAGAGATAATCTCGGATTAGTCCTTGGTGTAACCCTTGTTTATACCTGCAACAGGGTGTGGCACTACACTCTGTTTAGGGCTCTTTGTTGGCATGACAACCTCCCGATTGGATTACTTTGGTGTATATAAGGGGCTGACTTGAGGCCCCTTCACCTTTTGCCTTTTGGTTCCTCAGCCTTCAGCTTTTGGCTCCTCGGCGGCTTTTGGCTTTTGGCCTTTTGCTCTTTGGCCTTTTGCTCCTTCTGGGTAGGACTCAGCTCGGATGAGATCCTTTCTTTGGTGGGAGACTTAGGCTCTTTTGTATGGTCTAAGTTTGGACCAGAGCTAGAGTTTGTTCATTATATTGGATTGCTGTGGAAGAGCTTTTGTACTATTAAAGGCCATTTTGGAACTGCACCGGACTCGTGAGTTTTCATCTTTCTCCCGGTGTCCTTGGAGGTAGAAGACAACCTCTGTCCTGACACTGTCGGGGACCCCGGCGGCATTCCCCGACAATGAGTACCATTTCTTGGTACCACATATTACAATGGAAGCATCAGATGTCAATTACCTTCCTACATTGATAATTTGTGCTTATTTTTATAATTAGATAATTAGAAAATATATCACAAGATATATTATATATATCCTATATCACTTGTATCACTTGTCTTCCAGTTTTTCATTGATATGCTCAAGCGGGCACCAGTAACTTCTCCATACGTCCTGTCACATGCTAGTGTAGCCCAAGGGCATCTGCTCATTCCAGGAACATGAAGAGCCTCAAACCTTTCCTTCAGGTCATGGGAATGAGGTCTGTAATT
>JAJIBD010010057.1:0-89411 GCA_021461705.1 Cryptotis parvus | reverse complement strand
TCAATTTTTCAATTCTTTGCAGTTTGCTATCTTATTAGACAGATGATCTTGGGGAGCAGAATGTGTCACAAGCACACAAGATTTTAAGTATTTAATCTTAGGAGATTTTTTCCATCAACAAAGTACAGAAAGAACACTGGCTTTTAAAGATAGAAAATAAAATAAAATAATAAGAATATAATTTTTTGGCAATTTTAAAGTTTTTGTCTATTTTGTGAATGCACTTTACATTCCATTGCATAACTATGTATACCTTTCTATAATAAGGTGAAAACTGAGTCTTGATCTACACACCTTCACCAAAGATCATTTTTCTAACTATACATGTATTCGAGATTAATTTATTTTAAAAATTATTGATAAGCTATATAGATGGCATATTTAATTTCCTAAATAAATAAATATGCTCACTAAGAGATTCCTGTTCAAAGCATGATATGGAAAAGATTATTTTCATAAACATAAAAATAATCTCATGACACATTAATTTTCAAGTTATAAAATTCAATTTATTTTCAACAAGTTGTGAGAGCTGTGGCAAATATGAATTCCAAGCATTTTGAGATGCAAGTCTAATTAGTATATGTATAAATGCTGTGCCTTCTAGCCATTACTGTAAATTGATGATTACTAAAGAGTGTTTACTGAAAGCATCCATAAGAATATAAACAAATTATTTAAAAACGGTTTCTCCTTTCTAAAAAATAATATGAGTAAATCAGATTTATAGTGATAGTCACATTAAATGTATTTGCTTAAATTGTTTTATAATTTCTTTAAATATATAAATTATAGACATTGTTCAAATAGTATTTAGTAAAAAGCATAACAGTTGCCAGAATTAATATAGTTATATATATATATGATTTATATGGCTTCTTTTATGTGTGTTATGCAATATTCATTGCAGCATATATGAATGACTTTAGTTCTTGTGGACGGCAATAAAGATTAGTATGCCATACATAAAATGCCATCAGCTTTATAGCTCTTTATTTACTACACAAATGGGTATATCACTGTGGGCTTATCGGAGAGCCACTGGGGTCCCCAACAATAAGGGGGAAACGAGTTCCCTCTATCTCCGAAGCCAGTGGGGAATGGATGAAAACTCAGAATCTGGCATTAGTTTTAAAAGGCTTTACTATCACAGGTGTTTTGATAGTAAAACCACTAGACTTTTGGTTCCCAGCTGGGCCCCTGAGTGAAGGCCAAGATGACTGCCACCACATGTTGAAGCCCAACAGAGAAAGGAGAGGGACGGAGAAGCAAAATGCCAAGGGAAGCTGTAATGGCAAAAGGGGCCTTTTCCTTTCTCCCAGATTATTTTATAGATAGAAATCCATCAAACCTTCCCAGCCAGACCCATCATGAGCTGGGCTGTCTAGAGATGAAGGCAGGTAAATAACCCTATTGAAATGCAGTACTTTCAGGTGGACTTTTTGGCTTTTACAAGTGTGGAGAGCTGATTCAAAACATCCCTAGTTGAACTGGGGGGGCTACAAGCTAAGTGTAGCTGGAGCTTAAAGTAGGGTTCATCACCCAACATGGGCTGACATGTTTAAATTAACCACAATGGTAATGGGCAGATCAGGTATCCAAAAATATCAATCTCTGTCACAGAGAGCAATTCCCAACTCAAGAGGCACTAGTGCTAACATAGATTGCATAGCCCTGCCTCTTACCAGTTTCTACATATGACTAGCTGCACTCTTATAAAAATGAGGGCTTTGAAAACTGAGCAATTGTCTCAAATACCCTTATGCAAATAAGAGTTTGTAAAACTACCAATCACAGTTCTTAATTACCAGGCCACTCCCTCATTCCTTCATAACTTAATATCATTATTTCCATTCTTATTATTGTGTTATGAATTTGCTGTATTATGAATGTATTAACATTTTTATGTATGTATTTTTATTAATGCAAGTATTGAAAATGTTCTACTTACAATGATCATTAGAGGCTAGCATAATGGAATTTAAAATATAACCAAAGCTGCTCATAAGTAATCATCTGATAATAATATCTCATAATCTGGCTATTATAGATAGACCTCCTAATAGTAAAAGTGAATAATTAATTTTAAGTGTTTCTGAAATTTTGTACACTTATGTATGTTATTGTGTTTATTATAGTATATATATGCATAGATAGTATATATCACTGTATCACTGTCACTGTCTTCCCATTCATCATCGATTTGCTCGAGCGGGCACCAATAACATCTCCATATGTCCTGTCTCATGAAAGTAGATCCCAAGGGCACCTGCTTGCTCCAGGAACATAAAGAGTCTCAAACCATTCCATCAGGTCATGGGAAGGAGGTCTATAATTGTTACTGGTATTTGGCATATCAAATATGACAATGGTAGCTTGCCAGGCTCTGCCAGGCAGGTAGCATACTCTTTTAGTCATCTTAAAACCCAGAATTTATTGATGAACTTTGTGGCTTCTTGCTGCGCCGAGCCAGGCTGTGATAGGCTGGTCTGCTGGGTGGAGTTCTGATGAGGGGGAAGTCCGAATGTGGAAAATGGAGACACTCATGGAGTGGGGGTTGTCTGGATTTTTGTGAGGCTCAGCTGGGGTGGCAGGACAGGGCTAGAACCTGCCATCCCTCCCAGGCACCTCATGAGTGGCTGGGCACAGGGAGAGCCAGTAGCAGCTCTGCCCCATGTCTGTTAGTCTCTGGATCAGCATACCTGGGCCAGATTTTAAAAAAAGACTGCTACAGGGTGGATCTCGATGAGCCGGGCTATGATAGGCTGGTCTGCTGGGTGGAGTTCTAAAGAGGGGGAAGTCCAGATGTGTAAAATGGAGGCCCTCATGGGAGTGGGGGTTGTCTGGCTTGTTGTGAGACTCTGCTGGGGTGGCGGGTCAGTGCTAGAACCTGTCATCCCTCCTGGGCACCTTGTGAGTGGCTGGGCACAGGGAGAACCAGTAGCAGCTCTGCCCCATGTCTGTGAGTCTCTTCTTATAGATAGTATATATATATATATATATATATATATATATATATATATAATACTTAAAAAATTATACTGATAGCACTGGATTAACTTCCTTTTAAAATAAGTTTGACTTAAACACCTGGACAAATTAAATTTTGAAAATGACATCATTTTGAAATAAGGATGCTTTATGTGAAACTTGTTTTTCAAGTTAAGTAACTCAAGATAACAGTTTATATCTTAGATAAAATTGATATCTACAGATTATTTAAGTGTTCTTAATATAGAACTTTAATGTATACGTTTAAGCAGTTAGCCTCACTCCAGTTATACAATAGCCCTATCTGTTCCTGTCACTTGATGATCCTGTCACACCATTGGTGTTTTGTGCTCCCATTCACAAAAATTTGATGTCCAATGATCTTTGTCCTTTTGGATCTGTGTTCACCTGAGTTGCTCCTTTACCTGCCACCTTTAAGTGCACAGATGTGAGGACAAAGAGGAAATACTTGCTCTGTGTCTTCTTCAATGTCTTAATTATATCCACCCTGAATTGTAGACCTGGCCTGAATAGGATTGGTTTAGCACTTTTCGACACTTTTAGCACACTGTTCCCTTCTCTGTCTTACCTGACCTCCTGACCCCCCCACATGTTTGTGGTAATTTCCACCTTTGACAAGACCTCCTGATCCATGATTCGCCTGACCTTGGATATTGGTATCATAGTATGAATATGTATATTTTTATATAAAATTAAATAAATATAACATAATATTTATAAAATATATATGCGATTTATATATAAATATATATGCATGTATATTTATATAAATATATATTTCTATATATTTATATATTTATTATATATTATATACATGAATATATATATCCTCATCCCCATGACCTGATGGAATGGTTTGAGGCTTTTTATTTTCCTGTAGTGAGCAGATGCCCTTGGGCTACACTAGCAAGTTACAGGACATATGGAGATGCTACTGGTGCCTGATCCAGCAAATCAATGATCAACGGGAAGACAAATGATACAAGTGAAGTGAAATAAATGCAGTCATTCTATATCTGTATTTTTTCTTCTGGCTAGTTTCACTCAACATGATCCTCTCCATGCCCATTCATTTATAGCAAAATTTCATGACTTCATTTTTCCTAACAGCTGCATAGTATTTCATTGTGTAGACATATCAAAGTTTCTTTATCCAGTCATCAGTTATAGGGCACTCTGGTTGTTTACAGATTGCTATTGTGAATAATGCTGCTATGAAAATAAAAGTGCAGATGGTGTTTTTGCTGTGTGATTTTGGCTTCTCAGGGTATATTCCCAGGAGTGGTATGGCTGGGCCAAATGGGAGGTCAATTTCTAGTCTTTGGAGGAATGTCCATATTGTTTTCCAAAAAGGATGTACCAGTAGACATTCCTACCAACAACGGATGTGAGTCCCCTTTTTCCCACATCCATGCCACCACTTGTTATTCTTGCCCTTTTGGATATGCACCAGTACCTGTGGTGTGATATATCTCATTGTTTTTTAGATTTGCATCTCTCTGGTGATTAGTGATGATGAGTATTTTTCCATATCCTTCTGGCCATACAAATTTCTTCCCTTGTTGAAGTTTCTATTCATTTCTTCTATCCATTTTTGATGGGGTTCACTGTTTTCTTCTTGTATACTTCTACCAGTGCCTGATATATCCTCGATAATAACCCCTTATCAGATGGGTATTGGGTGAATATTATTTTCCATTCTGTGGACTGCCTTTGTATCTTGGTCACTATTTCTTTTAAGGTGCAGAGGCTTTTTAGTTTCATGTAGTCCCATATGTTTATTTTTGCTTCTAGTTGCTTTGTTAGTGGTATTTCACCTTTGAAGATGTTAGGGAGGGTTTTTCCAATATTTACTTTGATGTGCTTTATGGATTCAGGTCTCATCACTGTATCACTGCCTTCCTCTATATCATCGATCTGATCGAGCAGGCACTAGTAACATCTCAGTAGGTTCTTTCACATGTAAGAGAACCAAGGGCATCATCCCAATCCAGGAACATAAAGAGCCTCAAACCACTCCATCAGGTCATGGGAAGGAGGTCTATAATCGCTGCTAGTATTTGGCATGGCAAATATGACACGGGTAGCTTGCCAGGTTCTGCCATGCTGGTGGGATACTCTAGTAGTCACCTCAAAACTTGAATAATTATTGATGAACCGCAAGTCGCAAAGCTGCACTTTGTGTTGGAAAGTCACAGGACGGGCAGTGGGGTTGACTCAAGTGTGCATCCCTCTAGATGTATCTGGTCTTCTCTGCACTTCCCTGTATTTGTGGATGGAACTGTCTTGCAGAGCTATCCCAAACACACCTGAAGTGTGTGTGTGTGGGGCGGGGCGGGGTTGGTGGGATTGGAAGGTTGTGGGGCTGGCGGATGGTGGGGTTGACTCAAGTGTGCGTCTCTCTAGGTGTGTCTGGTCCTCTCTGTAGTTCCCCAGATTTGTGGATCTGTGTTTTTTTTTTTAAATTTTTATTATACCACCATGCAATAAACGATTACAAAATGTTCATGGTTGGGATTCAGTCATACATTATTGCAGCATCCACAAGTGCCATATTCCCACCACCAATGTTCCCAAATTCTCTTTCATAAGCCTGTTTCTATAGCAGGCACATTTCCATTCTTCTCTCTCTCTGCTCTCTCTCTGCTCTTTCTTTCTATCACTACCTCTCTCTCTCTCTGTATCTCTTACACATTATGGCTTGCCCTCATTGGGTGCATATATGTTTAGGAGTGTAATTTCTTCCTGATATACATATCCCTTGATTATTATTATTTTTTTTTTTTTGGGTCACACCCAGTGATGCTCAGGGGTTACTCCTGGCTATGAGCTCAGGAATTACCTTTGGCACTGAATGGTGGACCATATGGGATGCTGGGGATTGAACCCAGGTCGGCTGCATGCAAGGCAAAAGCCCTACTCACTGGACTATTGCTCCGGCCCCTATCCCTTGTAATTAAGAAATTACCTTCACTGTACTTTCTGATCTTTTTCATCCTTGTTTCTATGTTGTCTTTAACTAGTATGGTCACCCTTGCCTTTTTGGAGGGGTTGTTTGAGTGTAGAGTCGTTTTACAGCTTTTAACTTTGAGCCTGTCTTTGCTCTGATTCTTCAGATGTGTTTCTTGAAAGCAGCAGAATGTTGGGTTCAATTTTTTTTTATTCATTTTGCCACTCACTCTGTGTCTCTTAACTGGTGCATTTAGCCCATTGACATTGAGAGATTTTTGTCATGGGACTTTGTGCCATCTTTCTGGGTATGTTTGTCATTCTTTTGGGTTTTGTCTCATCATAGAGTAGTCCTTCTTTTAAGGTTGGTTTTGAGTCTATCGAGTTCCTGAGCTATCGCTTTATCAAGAAGCTGTGTAACTGTCCTTCAATTCTGAATGATATTTTAGCCGTGTAAAGAATTCTTGCTGAGGCATTCATTTCATTGAGTTGTTTCACTATAGCCCACCACTGCCTTCGAGCTCATAGGGTCTTTTTTGATAGGTCTTCTGAAAGTCAAATGGATGATCCATTGTATAAAATTTCCTTCTTTATTTTGCCACTTGAAGTTTTGTGTCTCTAACTATGGTATCCATTTTTCTGATTATGATATGTCTTAGAGTTTTTAATAGGGGTTCCTTTTGCTGGTACCCTTTGGGCTTTTTGGATCTGGATGCCTGCATCCTTTAACTCTGGGAACTTTTCTGCAAGGACTTTTTAATTGTACATATTTCCTTGGAGTTGTTTTCTTTTCCTTCTGGAACTCTAATGATTATTATATTATTCCTCTTGGATTCATCACAATGTTCTCTGTTCTGCTGCTGATCAGATTTTCTGTCTTTTATCATTTTTTGCATTTCCCTGAGTACTTTCTGCAGCTCATCCTCATTCTCACTGATTCTGTCTTCTGTTGCTGTCATCCTGCTGTTGATAGCACCATTTGTGTTTTTATTTTATCTACTGAATTTTTATTGATGATATTTCTGTTTGTAGTGGTCTCATTTCTGCTCTCATTCCTCCCGTAATTTATTGACTGCCGTTTCCACTGCTTTATTTATGTCATGCTGTATTTTATTGACAGGACATCTGTTCCATTTTTTCATTGAGCTCATTAAACATTCTCACCATTTCCTCTCTGAATTTTTTGACAGATAGAGTATGAATGTGAGAATACCTATTTGATGCTTGGGGATCTTTCCTTTTTCCATCCTTCAAGGAGGGATCTGTGTTGTTTCCCTGTAATGCTGTGGTAGTCTGGAGGTGGAAACTTCTGGGGAACTGATCCTTTCTCACTGCCAGATAGTCTCTATAAATGTCAGTTTTTCAGTACTTTAGGGGAAAGTTATGTTGTCAATTTGGTTTAAGTCATTAGTCTGCTATTGTAGGATCCAGTAAGAGTCCAAATTGTTGATTCAATGCAATATGGAAAGGAGGATTAACTTGCAGAGGTATGAAGGGCCCTGCAGTAAAGCCCCCACCCAATGGGTCCTACCTGGACAGGCGGGCTCCATGGGTGGCACCAAAGTCTCTGGTGAAGTTGCTGGGTGCTTGCTTAATATACTGATTAGTATAGTAGCTCTTTTCTGTCCCTGTGTCCTAAAAGCCAACTGTGCATTTCCCTTTCATTGGTGCATGCCTGTGCCATTAAATGGGATTTGGTTTGTATTAAATCTCTTTCATATTTTTTAGACCCTACAGCCATTTTGAAAATAATCACAAATTTTCTATTAAAATACCCTTGCTATATACGGGAATTATAAACTTCGCAAACAAAGCAAATTAATACATATTTTATATCTAATGCCACTTTACAAATGTAAAATCGTATAATAAATTTAATTTTTTAATTTCAGTGAAGTCATGCAAAATGATCTGAATAATCCTGTTGTTAAGCCTTCATCTATGTCTTCTCCATATTTCAGAGAATCTGTTTTTATTGCTTAATAGAAGTCATCTTTAAAGTAGTGTAGCCAGAAGCTAAGTTACATTTTATTTAATTATTTGTGTAAGTTAAACCAGTTTACTAACTAACTGTGAGAACAAACATTTTTCATAATGTCAAGACTATAAAAAATCATAATTTAATTTTCAATTTTAATATTTTATTATACATATTCTATTGGCTTTCTTATTCATTCTTTAAATAAATATACATGTATAACATAATTTTTCTTTTTTAAATCCTCTAAACAAATCAACAAATATTGGAAAATAATAGTTTTAATGAGACTTGATTTTCTTAATCTGATCTTCAGATTCCAAAGAAATAGTTTTCTAATAAAATTATAATTGACAGGTTATTTTCCAAATGGCATTTAATTTTTTATTTTTATACATATTTTATAAGCTCTTCATTTTTTCATACATATTTTACTGCAAAATGTTTGCCATCAATATTAAAATGTGTGTTATCCCAGTGTTGGTGTACATAGATTCCTAAATGCTATCAAATCCAATTTATTATATATTAGTTTAATGGAATAATCACTTATTCATGTCTTAAAACAAATTGTTTCCTTGATCACTGGCCTTTGAGCTACACATTCCGTTTTCTACTTTAATTTTGCAGTATATGAATGAGTAGGTAGAAAATTTTATGCTATGAATTTTTTATATTTGGGGACATACGAAATAAGTAAAAGGCAAACTCTGTGCCTAAGTAATAATTCTTAATCTTTGTTCAAAAATTGAATTCTTAATATTATTTATATTATAGAAATTACACATTTCAAAATTTTGAAGTTTTTAATTCACTCTTAATCACCCAAAATAAGAAAATAAATAACCACTTAATTTATGACTAGATACTAGAAGCTGAGTTTAGTGCATAGTAAAATTTTTGTTAAATTTTCAATATAAAAAAGTTTTTCTTTAATATTTTCAAGTAACTTTTTTTTTTCTTTTTGGGTCACACCCGGCAATGCTCAGGGGTTTCTCCTGGCTCTGCACTCAGGAATTACTCCTGGCGGTACTTGGGGACCATATGGGACGCCAGGGATCGAAGCCAGGCTGGCACAGGCCGGCTGGGTGCAAAGGCAAATGCCCTACCCGCTGGACTATTGCTCCGGCTCCTCAAGTAACATTTTAAACGAAATACCAACAGGATAATGGTGCTAGTACAATGATTAGTGTGTACTAATTGCATGTGCTCAATCTGGGTTCAGTTTCTGGTACCACATGGACTACAAGTTTGTCCCTGGAGGCTGATGAGCATCACTAGGTGTGATCTTGGATTGCCTGTCCCAGTGTAGGTCTTGGAACAGCTATGAGACCTGGATACAGGGAGATAATCCTTCACTATCAAAGGGTGGTAGCTCAGAGACTGGTACACAATCCATGTGGATCAAGACTGCTAGTCAAATAACCAAGTTAATGGGAAGAACAATCATTATAAAATGGGCAACAAGGAATATGGTTATGTGAGGAGCACAGATGGGAAGAGGAAGGTGAAATCTATGGCCACATGATTATGTGGTCCGAAGAGATACAAGGTGTCACAGGGTTTCTATGATCCAATGCAGACGTAGA
Source organism: Cryptotis parvus (assembly GCA_021461705.1). Taxonomy (NCBI): domain Eukaryota; kingdom Metazoa; phylum Chordata; class Mammalia; order Eulipotyphla; family Soricidae; genus Cryptotis; species Cryptotis parvus. The sequence goes on along the minus strand of JAJIBD010010057.1, from coordinate 79,883 downwards.
ACTATAGCTTCACAGACACCACAGGTGTCAGCTTCCCTTTGCCTCAAACCCTGCCTGCTGGCAGTTGCAAGGCCATCACAGCATGCTAATTATTGGGAAATGTTGGGTCCATCTGGCATCATCCCACTTTAATCTTAGCTGGTGCAGAGCTTGCCTGCAAATGCAGTGGTTCAGGAGATCAGGGTCTATGCCAAGAATAAGTCTATCACCCCTGCACCATGAATACTGTACCTCAGTGTCAGACACAACAGGGACCTAGGAGCTCAGCATAATGGGATTCTGAAGTCAGCAGTAGTGGGATTGGTCAAGTATCCCCAGGAATGACCTCAGGGCCCTGATCATAGTCCAGAAGACCCACTCTCAAGATATTATTTATAAAAATATACATATATTTTAAATTATAGAAATGTTATTGCAAACTGAATCCAGTCAGAAATATTTCACAAATTTAATGATAATACCATAAAAACTCAACCTATATTAACTCAATCTTAGCACTTTAAGTTGCCTATGACAGACAGAGAGTCATTAATCATCAACTCACTTATGTCTATTGGAACTATTCACTTGAAAATTATTACTATTGCATTTGCACATGAAACTAATGAGAACAATACCATGCAGACTTGAAAAATGAACTATTGTGGCATGGAACCACTATAAAGTCCCATTTTTCCTATAGTCTGATCTGTTGACAAAGTTTCCTCTGAATATGCTGGGGATTTTTCACTTTTTTATCCAGTTCTGATGACCAAGTTTCTTCCAACAAGTTGAAACTTCCTCATTGAGCATGGTGCACTTTTTGTACTTCACTGTCTATTGAAAATTCTGTCTGTAGCAACTTCAATAGCCTCTCACTGAGAAGAAATCGGTTAACTAACATTTACATTGGTAGTGACATTTTGGATAAGTGTGTCAGTAGAAGATACTGCATTAATTCAGTCTATAAATAAGCAAATTGTGTATAAAGAAATAGTTTGAACACTCAAGAGGAATTAAAACTTTATAGCACAACGCAAAGTTCAGAACTAGTTGCTTAAATGTGTCCAGGAGACAATGTGAAACTTATAAACAAATATAGATGGTAGACGGAATCACATATATCCACTTTCTTTTTTATGGTTGGAAATGTATGATTATTATTATTAATAAGCTTCTCCATATAATTTATCTAATAAACACAATTGAGCCAAATTGACTATTTTTACATAACATTGCATTGATATTTGTAACTCAATTTAGCTTTCAGTAATTATCAGAAGTAATAAATCTATTAGGAAGTAAAATCCTTATACAGATTTTATGCCTTTACAGAACTTAAGCTAAATGCAACATTAATTAGTACTATAAAACCCTTAAATTTTATAATAAAATGCAAATTTACTGTATTTAAGAAAAAATGCGCACCATTGGTACCATATCAGGAGTTCAAGATTCTCAATACAGGATATAGTAGGCTGGGAGGAGTGTGACAATGAGATTACAACAATCAAACAAAAGAAGCTATTTTTCACTGACTGTTCAGTGGGTGGTCAGATTGTGTTACAGGATAGGACATAATAAGTGATGCCCTCCTTCTAAGGGCTGTGAAATGTGCCCAAAAAATAAATTGCTAACATTGAGTTCTTGAAAAGTGACAACACATACACACACACACACACACACACACACACACACACACACAATGTCTCATGTTGCCCATCCGAACAAGAGTTCTTCATAAGGTTCAGCCCTTTGTGATTAATTCTCAGGTTGGCTGGTGGATTCCTTCTGCAGTCAGCATGTCACTTCTGCTCTGCTGGAAAAACCTTGACTCTTCAACTCACTCCTTCATCCCACTGTGCTGAAATATAAAGACTGAGAGAAGCCTAATGGACTTTGACACTACAATTGAACTAAACAAAGGAATCTTATCTCTAATGCAAACTGCATTGAGTCTAAACCAGGAAAACTTCCTTTCACTGGAGATAAACAGGGTCCGTTTTGGGGAACCAGCCAGCAGGAGGACATGCAAGGCCAAGGGACATTGTGTATCATGCACACTGAGGCCACGTTGTTCTCCCATAAACTGCTAGGGTGGGTTGACATCGAGGGCAAATACAAGGGTCAAGAACTACATGCCTCTGGGACCTCTTCATAGAGAAAGCACATTTTTTGCAGCAAGATACATATATGCATAATATTTTATAGCTATACATTCAAAGAGGATAAATAGTTTGCACATGCACCTTTAACTGATGTTTGCACCGTTTCTAGGGGTTGGGAGCAGCAGTCATCAAAACAGAGTATTGTAGTCAAAGCTTTATGATTTGGTCTCTGCCCAGGGCTTTCCATTCTTTACCCCATCTTTTGCCACTGTCTGATTTTCTGCCCAAGGGGTTTGCAGTGCAGCTGTTGTTTCTCCGCAGGCATGCATTAGACTTCGGGGAATTCTTGTATCATCCAGCCCTATCTGGGCATGGGCTTGGGTTCCTTAGTGCAGTCTTTTGGCTGTCCACATGGAGGAGCCCCACACTTCTGCACCCTCAGTATGAAGTTCAAGAGGCTGGTAAAACTCTCCCTAGAAATGTAGAAAAACATTAAATTTTCTTCAAACTCATTGGAGACTACAAACAGAACAACCAAATGGATCAAGGTCTGAAAAAATTACCAGCAGGAGAAGGGAGAAAGCTTGTGGATTGCAGGATACCAGTGGTTTCTCTTTGAACCTCACTTGGTAGTCACAGAAAGAAATTAAAGTCCTTAAGAAATATCTATGGTGTAATCTATGTAAGGAAATATGCACACACATATGGAAGAAGTAAAGAGTTAACCCAGATCTATTTATTTTGTCTCTACTGTGGTTTAGGTTGCATGTGAGGCTGTAAGCATTCCTGTCTAAAGACATTGATGACGATGCCCCAGAGTTGAGGAGATGTTGTAGTATGAGATCACTGCGGATCAAAAATTAACTGCTAAGGGGGGGGGGGGGGGGTGGTGTGATCCTATAACCTGCAAAAGGTAGAAAGAGAAGGTTTGATGTGTGTTTGTCTGTCTGTGTGTGCATGTGTGTGTTTGAAGGACTGGGTGCATGCCTAAAACTAAGATCGAATTAGTAGCAGTGACATTGTCCAAAGCCTTCATTTCCATATCAGGTTTCCACATTTCGAATGTCAAGTGGCAACTGAACATTTCAGGGAAAGAATAAGAGGAATGGAAGTACAGAGAACAGTTCTCTGATCTATAGAGTAAAAAAAAAAAAAATCCCGAGAGGCAGAGGAACAGACATGCTCTGCTAAACCACCCCCTGTCCTAATACAAGTTCTTTCACCAAAACTTAAAAGCTGGATGAACAATGGATTTCATCATAAACAACAAAAATAGAAATCAAACCTACTTGGGACCAGAACGATAGCAGTGATAGGGCATTTGCCTTGCACATGGCTGACCCTGTTCAATCACTGACTTCCTATGGTCCCCATCACACCGCCAAGAGTAATTCCTGAGTCAGTGCAGAGTCAGGAGTAATTCCTGAGCATCACAGGGTGTGACCCAAAAAAGCCAAAAAAAAAAAAATCAAACTCACACAAGTTCAAAATAGATTAATACAAATGTGTGCTCTAAAAACTACAAAAGAAAAGACACATTTCTAGGCAACCAGAGTAATGACTTCTATGATACAGAACTACTCAAGACAGCTGACATTCAACTTACAAAATTACAGTATTGTGACTTATATACAAAAGCAATTCAAAGATGATCATCAGAAAGTAAAGACAAAATGAGTGTCATATATGATACTTCTAGCTATGTATAGACACACAAAAACCCATATACTGACACACACAATTCTAACAGGAAATGTGGAGATTTGCCACCAAATATATTGATGCCTTATAAAACATTTGTATTGACCTTTATGAAAAAATGTAAATGACATTGCTTTGAAATATTAGATGAATTAGAAGACAGTTACAGACAGGATAAAAATTTTAGCTATTTTTGTGTGTGTGGCAAATATTTGTATACAGAAAATAAATTCTCAAAACTTAGAAAAATAAAGACACAAAATAGTTTTCAGAAGGATAAGACACTTTATGGTAAAGGTTTGTAAATAGCAAGTGATTTTATAAAAAAAATTAATATAGTTATAAAATAAGTATAATTTTCGCCTATAGAGAAATATTGCTACACATCAGTTGGTTTATATATACAATTATACAAAGTTATTGATATCAAGTGCAGGAAAATATTCAAAGCAAATAAGGCACTCATGTAGTAGTACTAAAGATATAAAATGTGAAGGGTTGCAAAATCATAGTACCTCAAAATAAGTCTTTGGAAAGAGGTACTATTATATGGAGAGCATTCAGGAAGCTAAATGATAGTCTGCTTTGAAAGATATTTCCTTTGAAATAGAGTTTTATGTAAGCCTCTCTAAGGGTGTCTCAGGGAAGTATCTCATAACTAAGGCAAACTTAAATTTGCATGTGTTTGCTATATTGTGTCTTTTTTGGTGACTTTTATGAAAGACCTCTCTCTTTTTCCCAAAGTCTTTCTGTTAGTAAAACTATTACAGTGTGTTCCCTAGCATGGCAAGAATTTGGTTTTATTGTATCTCTTCCATGTCTATGGAAAGCACACATGCTATTAACAAAAAATTTCTTTGTTCTCTCTTACCAGTCTGCCCCAATAAAGCTTCATAATTTGTATTGCTTTTGACCAATCCAAAGAACTACAAAATGATGCATCTATAAGCTGATAAATTCTGTAAAAACCTTGGAACACAATTTAATTTTATTTTAAAGTTGGATATATAAGCTGTGACTCAGTGATCCTGTGGGATCACTTTAGAAAACAAGATAACTATAATAAAATAAGAACAAACATGTATCATGACCATTGTTAGCACATTAATTGATAGTGAATTCTAGATAATTTTCAATTGGCGAATAACAGAATTTTAATAATGGATTAATTCATGCATGTATGAATTCTGAAGCCTTGTTAAATAGAATCCAGATTATGTGACTTCTTATAGAAAACTCTTTGAAAAGTCAAATATATGGAGAAAAATAGATCACTGTTTTCCCAGAGAGGGAATTGATTTTGTCTCTTTAAGTGTGACTTGGGCAAAGAAATGGTCCTGCGAAAACAAAGGTGTTGGATTCATGACTGTTCTTTTGTCAAAACTTAAGCCCTGTGAAGCAAAAAAGTAAACTTTACTGTTTGTATATTTGTAAATAATCAGATGTGGAGGCAGATTATTAAGAGGGATTGTGATTAAAGAATATAGTTGCTTTACAAACATAATGCATATTAAAAATTAAGGACACAGGGAAGAAAACTGTTGTGCTAAGTATTTTGGGAGTGATATTTGTACATGTAATTGAAATTAAATGCAAAAACTACACACAATCATTTGATTTTATTATGCTAAAATATAGCATTTTCTTTTCAATCCGGCCCAGGTATGCTGAACCAGAGACTCTCAGACATGGGGGCAGAGCTGCTACTTGCTCTCCCTGTGCCCAGCTGCTCATGAGGCGTTTGGGAGGCATGGCGGGTTCTAGCCCTGGTCTGCCACCCCAGCAGAGCCTCACAACAAGCCAGACCAGCCTCCCCCTACTCCATGAGGCCTGCCATTCTCCACATCCGGACTTCCCTCTCGTCACAACTCCACCCAGCAGACCAGACTATCACAGCCCGGATCATTGACAGCAACCCTGCAGCATTTTCTTTTCAATCCGCCCAAGTATGCTGAACCAGAGACTCCCAGACATGGGGCAGAGCTGCTACTTGCTCTCCCTGTGCCCATCTGCTCATGAGGCACCCGGAAGGCATGGCAGGTTCTAGCCCTGGCCTGCCACCCCAGCAGAGACTCACAACAAGCTAGATGACCCCCTGACTCCATGGGGGCAGCCATCTTCCACATCCGGACTTCCCTCTCATCACAACTCCAACCAGTAGACCGATTATCACAGCCCGGCTCGCGTGGCTGCTAGCGGCCGCCGCGGTTCATCTATAAATGCTTTATTTAGAGGTGACTACAACAGTATGCCACCCACACAGCAAGCCTGGCAAGCTGCTCGTGTAGTATTTGATATGCCAAATGCCAGTAACATTTATATTAGGTCATTCCAGGACCTTATGGTTGGGCTCTATGTTCCTGGAGCAAGCGGATGCCTTTGGGTTCTACTAGCTTGAGACAGGACATATGGAGATATTACTGGTGCCCGCTCTAGCAAACAGATGACTAATGGGGAGATAGTGATGCTAAAATAAGTTTTCATAAATATTTGGCTTAGAAATTCCTAAACTATTTCATTGTTATACCGTTTTTGAGCAAATACATAAATATATTGAAGCTATTAAAAATAAGCTAATGGTACTATAAAGAAGAATAGAATACAAGAGTAATCCCATGGGTTAGACTGGATTTGATAATATCGATATTTATTTTTTTGTTGTATGCTCAGAAGCAATTACCTTCCTATCAATGATAACAGACAAATGCAATTTTAAGTATTTTTGTCATGTTAGTATTTCAGAGTATTTCTTTTTATTCACTTAATCTTTCTATTCTTCCTGCTCTAATCTACAAAAGAATTTAAAAAATCTGTTTTATGTATGGGGAGTCAGAGATTAGGTAAGACAGAGAATGGAACAGTGTGCTAATAATTGTCCAAAGTGCTAATACCAACTGTTGCAGGACACCTAAAAGCCTAAAAAGCATCTGCATCTTCCCTGGATTGCCTCCCTGCAAATCACTTCGCAGATAAGGGGTAGTTTAAATGTGCAGTTTATCTGACCATGCATTCTCTACTGGCTGATATAAATAATCTCTCATGCTACCACAATCATCGTAGGACTAGCTAGATCTTACCAGCATATTTGCCTGGCCACGTTGAATCCCTAAGCAATTAGACCAGAGAGAAATGCTGTTTGCCTCCAAGCAAGCAAGCATGGCTCCCTGATAACTCAAAGGCAACTAAAATACAAAACTACCCTGAAGTAGATGAGACTCTTGTGAAGGCTTGGAGAAATATTTAACTGGCATTAGTATTAGTCTTTGGTACAGAGACATGCAATCTCAGAAACCCCCTTCTCTACCCTATAAAGGCATTTCCAGGCAGATCTTGGCTCAAAACATTAGCATATAATAGGGCCTAGGTGAGGTGCTGGGAGAAATTACCTAAGGACATTTGACCCTTCCTGCTTCCCATAATAGTGGGAGGTCTGAGTTGCAGGTATAAAACTAGCCTGCTTCCTCTCTCTCTCTTTTTTTTGGGCTCTCTTTTGGGGTTTGCACTCTTCTTGGGAGTCTTGTCTTTGTCTCCTCTCTACAGGGCCTTTACAGGTGGTGGCTGCCATCTTGGCCTACACGTGGCTGGGGTTCTAGCAGGGAATCCTAAGCACTGGGTTTTTCCTATTGCTGATTTGTATGCCTGAACCTGTGATAAGTAAAGCCTTTTAAAACTGTATTGAATTCCTGAGTCTTCATCCATTTCCCGCTGGCTTCGGAGGTAGAAAGGAACTCACTTCCAGCACTGTCAGGGACCCCGGCGGTGTCCCCCGACAACCAACCTAGACCTGAGCATTAAATGCAGGCAAAACGATACACATTATAACCTCTAGATGTATGTATTACAGCCCACAATATTATATTCTCTTACAGAGAAGGAAGAGAGAGAGAGAGAGAAAGAGAGAGAGAGAAAAGAGAGAAAGACCCTGCCATAGAGGCAGGCTAGGGGTGATGGGAGGTAATTGGGGACACTGGAGGTGGCAAATGGGCACTAGTGGATGGATGGGTGCTGGAACACTGTATGACAGAAACCCAAACATGAACATCTTTGTAATTGTATATCTAATGGCGGTATAATAAAATATTTTAAAAAATAATAGGTTTTACATATTGCTATTGACCCAAAAGATTAACTAAGATTAAATGCTCTGTTGCAGGGAAGATACCTCTGATACATTTATAGCATCTAATTGCAAAAGAGCTTGAAAATTAGTAAGATTCTATTTCTGTTTATGAAACATATTACTAGAAAATACACAAATAATACAACAGTCATATGACCATCTGTTAAACATATGCTTTAGTCTATGGGTGTAACATGATGTTTTTTGTATTTTTCAGTGTTTGAACTGTTTCAGAAAAAAAATTAATAACAAATTTTAAAAGACTTAAGTGCAGTATTTACTTCACTAAATGAAGCATACAGTTTTGCCTCTCAGGTACCTCTGACATACTCCATTCCTTATTGAGTTAGGTGTTGTTTCTCTTCTGTGACACTCTTAAATTGCTTCTGTATAATCATTTAGCATACTTCATTATAAATTAGATTTTTTAATTTAACTGATTGATTGGTGCTGTGATTTATATAGGGCATGCCCTCAAGGGGCTCTAACTGTCATCATCAGTGCAGATCTGTAATGATTGGTATCCTCATGGTCCCTAAGACAATGCCAATATGTAGATATCAATGGAAATTAAATCTTCTTCCTACTACCATCCCTAATGACTGGCTGCTGAAGTAAGGTGAAGTGATGAGGTGTAGTGATGGTATTTGTATTTGTGTGTTTTGTTCTGCTTTGTCTTTTTACAGTTAGCTACCTTTCTAGCCCTTTCCTAGCCCTTTCCTCCCTCCCCCAACTCCTGACTCAGATAAACATCAATCTGTCTCTAGGGAACTTCCTTCTATGAATGTCCCCAGTTCCCTCCTACCTGAGTCTGTCACATTTTTGATTGCTGTAGCTTAGCTGTCCTGCCTTTAGTGTGGTGGTTTTGACCCACAGACATACAGATGTACCTGGGGTCGGAGCGATAGCCCAGCGCGTAGGGCATTTGCCTTGCACACTGCCGGCATGTGCCGGCCCGGGTTCGATCTCCGGCATCCCATATGGTCCCCCGAGAACCGCCAGGAGTAATTCCTGAACAAAGAGCCAGGAGTAACCGCTGAGCATTGCCGGGTGTGACCCAAAAAAAAAAAAACAAAAAAACCAAAAAACTCTGCCGATTTGTCTGAGGTCCCTGCCTGTGCCGCTAGTATCTTTTGTCTGCCGCTTCTTACTCTTCACCATGATCTCTTAATTCCCTATCCTTCCCAGTCCTATAATTGAGGAAGCAGGAAATTGAGACATCTCCTCTTTTGTTATTTTATATACCCTTGTAGATTTTGTTAACTTGTTTTAGAATTCACATAGGAGATAAATCATTTATTTATTTTTGTGAAACTACAATCCTGGTGATGTTCTCCCCCTCGAGGTGTTGCAGGTGTGGCTGTGGTGCCCAGCTGCATAGGGAGGTGCCAGAGAGGAGACAGGCTTGTCTACACCCCGAGGGTGTCTACACCCCCAGGGCTCTGCCCTGTGTGTCCTGGATGGTTGATGGTCTGACATAGAAAAAAAAAAACTGGGATGAACCCAGAGCCACGACAGAACCTGGCAAGCTACCCGTGGTGGTTTCGATGTGCCAAAAACAGTAACAATAATGAATCTCATTCCCAACCAATGGGGATGTTACTGGTGCCTGCTCGAGCAAATTTATGAACAACGGAAGACAAGTGACTTGACTTATCTTACATGTAAAATACCCTCAAGTTCTATCCATGTTCTCTCAAACGACAAGATTTCATGACTAATATAATGTTTTACTTTTATGTCTCTCTTCTTATGGAGGCTGTATATAATGGTGCTCTGGAGTCCTGGAGAGGTGCCATGAGAGGACCTTTACTGCTTGAAGAGTCATGCTGTCCTGGTGATAAAGCTTAGGAACTTGACCAGTTATTTCCTAATCTTGAGCACTATAATGACATAAGAACTTGGATCTTTTTGAGTTGGTGTATTCAGTAAGTGTGTTCAGTTTATTAGTATGAAAAAAGCCTAATCTATCTAGCATGCAGTTTTGATCATATGCAGATTTTATTTTTCTCTTTTTTTGGGTGGGTGTAAACAAGGAATAACATCTGGTAGTACTCATTACTTACTCCTGATGTTGCAAGTGGTCACTCCTCTGGTTCTTCTGCTACTGTATGTGGTGCAGAGAAATCAATCAGGGTTTCCATGTGCAAAACAAGCACATCAACCCCCTGCAAATATCTGCTTTTTGATCTTCCTGATCCTCTCTCTCTCAATCTCTCCTTTTAACTCTCCTTCCCTTCCTTTCTATCTTTTCTTCCCTTCACCCACCTTCTTTACTTTCCTTCCTATCTCTTTTGCCTTCCTATTGGTTCTCAGGAGTAGCCAGGCTTCATTCCTTGAAGTACTAGCTAAGCTGCATGCAATTTATGATTCAATAGCACTTTTTAGCCATTAGGGTTGCCCCAGCAATAGTAAGAGGTTGGAAGCTGTAGAACAAGGGAATAAATTTGGAATCTCACACATGGTAGGCATTGATTACCTGTCCTATCTTCTATTTCTTCAGCCTTTTTGAAGAACCCTCTCATGTCTTTCTCTCACTGTTCTCCATCTATATAATAAAAAAAAATCATAAACTTTTATATTTTAGTGTGAGCAACATCTCACTGTAGCTCTGTTTTTGTATTTCTCAAATGATTAGTGAGTCTGAGTATCTTTCCTTGCATACATAAGTTTGAAATTCACCCTTGTCAGGAGTGAATTAATTAATTAGCTCAACAACTAAATTAGTCAGTCTGCCCCCATTTAAATCAGAATTTATAGCTATGAGAATTCTCCTAATGTGATTAATTTATTCTTTTCTTCTATTAATATGACTAATGCATATTTGTTTACATTTCTTCCCTGAGAAAATCCTAAAATGTTAGAGCAATTTCCCCCTGTGCCTTTTAAACTATTTGACAACTTGTTACATTAATAAATAAAATAACAAACCACACATAGTGCCACAACTCATAGTAAATTCTAACAAAAACAGATGAACAAAAGGGATAATTGTGCTCTCAATAATAATTGTGAATTTCTAAGCTAATGCTATTTGAGTCACACACTATTTGTTATGGAATTTGTAGACACTAATTCAGCTAATTATTTTGAAAGATTTCTACATATATTAATTTGATTTTATTGGTAGCATTTCTTAATGCACTTAGACATATTATCCCAGACCTGTTTTGTGTAATTCACATTTCCCTCTTTTGACAGCATTTCCTTTCAGTCTCAGAGCTTTAATAGTTTACTGTATGTAAATAAAAGTTACGATTCATACCCTATGGTGTCTCATTACATAATTATCTTATACAATACAAACAGACAATTTGTTGAAATCTACTATATATTGATTTATTGTAAAGGACTTTGATGGCAATTTTTCCCAACCTGATTTGAAACTACACTATGTGTTACACAAAAGACTATGAGCACTGTGAGGTCAATCTTTTAAAACCACATAAGCTAGTGCTCAGATATGATGGAAATGGAAACCAGAAGGTTGGACGATTTTATATTCAATGTTATGATCACTGCTGATACTTTACAGGTCATGGATAAAATTAATTTGCTCTTTTTAAAGAAGCAAATTTAAAATGAAATTTATCCTACAGGAGAGCTCCATATAATTAAAAGAAATTGAATTCCATTAACGGGTTACCTCATTGGGGGGTGGGGGGGGGGGGGGGGGGCTATTATTTACTGAAAACAATAATAGTAGAAAAATAATGGCAAGATCTCATAGCTTCAATGTGCATTCTGTGTTTAGGTAACAATGGAATGACTATCTGCTCTCATTCTGTGTTCTATCAGTTTGTGATTTCTAAGTGTTTTTTTCTCAAGGTTGGAAATCAATATCATAGACGGAATTATTAAAATTTGGTTTTACTTTAGCAAATCTGGAGAAAGATGACAATAGTAACATTTAATGAAATGTTATAGTAATAATATTTGTAGAATACTTATCAGGATTCAGATATTTTCTTTTTCTTTCTTTTTTTTTTTTTTTTTTTTGCTTTTTTGGATCACACCAGGCAATGCTTAGGGGTTACTTCCTGGCTCTTTGCTCAGGAATTACTCCTGGCAGTGCTTCGGGGACAATATGGGATGCCAGGGATCAAACCTGGGTCAGCTGCGTGCAAGGCAAATGCCCCACCTGCTTTGCTATCACTCCGGCCCCATGATTCAGGTATTTTCATAACCTGCATTAACCAACAGATTCTTTTAGGATCCTTATATTTGGTAATGAAATGAACATGTATCTAAAACCTAAATTCGACAAATCATGTAACCAGAATCAAAATAAATATTTGAAGAATTTTTTCTCTGAGTTACTCTGCTGCATGATCTCTCTTTGTAATGGAAATGAGAAATAAAGCTATAGTGTTAATATTCCTGTAAATCCATTGATTATCTTGCTTTTGTAGTTATTCTAATAATCTTCCTTACCATAAAAATCTTTTTTTAATTAAAATTTTAACTACTTGATTTCATTTTGGTTTAAAACATAAGGAATTAGTGATCGTATGTTTAAATTTCTGTGTCAGGATATTCTACTCTGTTCCATTGATCTTCAAGTTTCTCTTTATTCTAATCTATGCCGTTTTGACTACTACTGCTTTATAGTACGATTTGACATCCAAAAAAAGCAAGAAAAACCAGTGCTGATGTGGATGCAGGGAGAAAGGAACTCTCATATACTGTTGGTGGGATATGCCAACAGTTCCAGGCCTTTGGAAAACAACATGGACATTCCTCCAAAAACTTGACATTGAGTTTCCATTTGACCCAGCAATACTGCTCCTGGGAATAGTCTATGGAGACCAAAAAACACAGAGCAGAAACACTATCTGCACTTCTATATTCATCGCAGCTCTATTCACTATAGCCAGAATCTGGAAACAACCTGAATGCTGGAGAACAGAAAATTGGATAAGGAAACCATGGTATATCTATAAATGGAACACTATGAGCTGTCAGGAAAAACAAAGTTATAAAATTTGTTTGCATATGGACAGACATGGAGATTATCATGCTGAGTAAAATTAGTCAAAAGGAAAAGAACAGATATAGAATGATTGCATTCATTAGTGGTATATAAATATATGCCAGTGTTCTAGTAATTGTTGGTGATGGTAATGCCAGACTAGAACTGAGCATTGAATGTACACAAAAGTATTTACATAATAATCCCTAAATTATGCAGGGCAAGCCACAAGCCACACCATCTAAGAAAAGGGAAAGAGAGGGAGAGAGGGGAAAGAGAGAGAGAGAGAGAAAGAGAGAGAGAGAAGGAATAGTGATCTAGCAGTAGACTAGGGGAGGAGGCAGGAGTCCATGGACATTGGTGGTGGGAAATGGGCACTGGTGGAGGCATGGGTGCTGGAACACTGTATGACTGCAACTCAATCATAAACATCTTTATAATTATGTATCTCACGGTGGTATAATATGATTTAAAAAAAATCTTTTTAAAAAAGTTAACCTGGGCATTATCACAGAGAAAACTTTGCATGTTCTCTCCTCACAAGAAAAGAAAACTTTTTGTTGTTTTTTTATAATCTCCCCCCTGGGGTAAGACTTATCTTCCCCCATAAAGGGAAAACATCAAGGTCTAGGTCAAAGAAAAGAGAAATGAACAAAGGGGATGATGAACCCCTGAACCTTCCAGGATTCCACAGGCAGCTGTGCTGGGGATGGTCACTGCCAGCAGGCTTGTGGGTCTGGTTCCCGCTGAGAGGCCGTGTCCTTACTGTGGGGCTCCTTCTACCATACCTGAAGGAGAGAACCTTGTCAAAAGATAATAATAGACCGGACACTAGTCTGGATTCAGGCTAGAGGCTTATTTCAGGAATGGTGTCTGGCCAGAGGCCCTACTTATAGTGATCTTGAAGCTTGTGCCCCCGACACCCCCACTGGGGCAGGCATGAGAGAGGAAGCTGTGGGACTTAAGTTGAAGTGTAGTTCCTCCCACCAGAGAATGGGCAACTGAACTGGGTTACTTGAGGACAATTCAAAGGCTCTCACGGTCTTCCTTGAGGGTGGGAGGGGTGCAATGGAGCTCCCAAGTTCTCAGTGATGCTCTAGCTCTAAAAAGAAATTCACTTAGAAATGGATAGACATGGAAAGTATCACACTGAGTGAAATGAGTCGGAAGGAATGGGTCAGACATGGAGTGACTGCACTCATTTGTTGATTATATATGTATAAACATAAGACTAATATCTAAGAACAGTAGGTACAAGACCACCAGGATTTGTCCACAGATGGATGATTTCCTCAAATGCCGAGATAGATGGCAGTTGGGATAGAGAACTTACCACTACGACAAAGTAGTAGGAAATGATGACTGTTTAAGAATTGCTTGCTGAGAGTAGCTGAAGGAATGAACACGATAACTTCTCTGTATGTCTATTGCAATCCATAATGTCCAAAGTGGAGGACTGGAGAGGAATTAGGGAGGGATGATGGTGGAAGGGAGAGAGTGCATGAGAGGGAGATGGAGAGAGAGAGAGAGAGAGAGAGAGGAGGAGGAGAGAGAGTGAAATTGGTGACATTGGCAGTGGGAAGTGTACACTGGTAGAGAGGTGGGTTTTGGAAAATTATATGACTTGAACCTGATCAACTCTCAAACTGTCTTTCTCACTGTGCTTCTTAAGGTGAACAAAAAATAAAATATGAGGAAAAACATGTATTTCCTATCAAAATCAAAGTTATGAAGTAAAAAAAATCAAGTTATTATCATCTAGTTAAACTTCCCTGAAGATTTTAATTAGAATAACCTGAGGTGGAACTGAGAATAATTTTAATAAGTATTAAACTGATACAACTATGTTGGAAAATACATGAACCTTATAAAATAATTCCCATATTAATATATCACAAATATAAATAATGGCAATGGTGACTTTCCATATGTAAAATGCTAAAATAAAGAAACACAAGAATTCTTAGAGATGATTAGTAATTGTGTACGCTAGCAAATTGAATTTATCATGTTTTCCAATAAGGTCACTACTTCAAGCTGCAAAAGAAAATTTGTTTATGATCTATTTTTTTTTAGGTCAGGCAAGTAATCAAAACAAAATGAGAAATGTTTTTAGGGAGAAAAAGTAAATTTTAAGAATAGATTGTGAAGAATGACATATTGTAAATAATAGAGTAAATGTGACAAACTGGGTGTCTTATTCCATGGTAGAAAATACTGTACTGACATCTTAAAAGAATTGTCAGAATATTTTGAAGATCACTGTCATTCAACTAAGTGATTCCTCAGATAATTTCAGAGATATTATTTTCAGAAAGTTTCTTTTTAAAAATATTTTCTTTTCCTTTTTTTTTTTTTTTTGCTTTTTTTTGGTCACACCTGGCAATGCTCAGGGGCTTCTCCTGACTCTGCACTCAGGAATCACTCCTGGCAGTGCTTGGGGAACCACATGGGATGCCGGGGATCTAACCCAGGCCGACACAGGCCGGCCGCGTGCAAAGCAAACACCCTACCCGCTGGGCTATCGCTCCAGCCCCTAAAAAATATTTTCTTAAAATATTTCTTCTCTATAAAATGTTAAAATTCATTAAAGATTATTGCTACACATGAATCAAAATATTTTAAAGTCATCCATTGCAGTGAAACAACATTCTGCTTAACAGAGAGAGGTCTTGTATATTTATATAAATGAGCAACTGATTTTGAAATTGAAATCTGATGACAAAATAGTCTGTTATTTAGTTAAGTACAGTTATTAAGCTGTCTGTTAAATAAAAGCAAGATAAAATAATTGTAAGAGATCATTGTACTAAATATGTCTCTAAAGAGAATGTGAATATTAGGAAAGAAATCAAGATCTAACCAATGCTACATTTAGTTCTTTATGGCTAATTCTTGTGGGTTTTTTTTCCATTTTCATGATGTATAATTGTGCCCTGGTAAAAATGTTTGTTTCTACTTTAATGTTCTCTTTCACAAAGTTGATATATTAGAGGCAAAAAAACAATAACATGATAATTATAAAATTTCATTGGAATGATCAAAAAACAATTGAAAAATTAAAATTTTAATATTACATGTAGGTAACTAAATTTATTGGCAAATTCTGAAACTTATTGATTTTCAGCAATTGGTTTTGATTATCTAAGAGGAAGTTCAAACAAACATTGCAATGATTATAGTTATATATGAATTTGGTGTGATTGATTTTTAGCATACAAGGCAATTTTCTTTTTATAGGACCATTTGCATATCTGGAAAATGATCAGTTTCTGAAAAATAAAAGACTTCTCAGATCAAATGTGTGAACATAAATGTATATATGTATATATACGTATATATGCATACATATATACATATATATACATATTTATATATACGTACATTTGTATACATATATACGTATATATATACATACATATATATATGTGTGTGTGTGTATCACTTGAATCACTTGTCTTCCCATTGTTCATCGATTTGCTTGAGCAGCCACCAGTAACATCTCCATTCATTGGGAATGAGGTCCATTATTGTTAGTGTTTTTGGCATATCAAATACAACATGGGTAGCTTGCTAGACTACCCAGGTATATATGGGTATGTATGTATATATATATATATATATATATATATATATAAATGTATATAAACATAATATGAGAATAATACCTAAGAACAGTAGAAACAAGATCATCAGGATTTATCCACAGATGGAAGCTTTCCTCAAATACTGAGATAGTTATTTTTGTGCTTATCTTTGTGATTTTTTATGATATTATACTTAAGGAATTTACAAACGTATCCCACACAACACAAAAATGACTTAAGTATATTATTCACCAGAAAGGCAGCATATAAAATTTGAGGGGAAACAACCAGACTTTACATTTATGTGTGAGAACTTCATGAGTATCAATATGTAAAATATAATAACATCAATTTAATATAATTATTTTTTTTAAAGTTAGACAGTCCACCAATTATATAATTTGAATACTATCTCATTATTACTGAAGTAAACTGTCATTATAAGGTTTTATAAGTTTCTGGTGTACATACATATAAAATGAATATATGAATAATTTAATTGTGTTCACCATTGAGGATTTAATTATCTTCTTATCCATCCATTTATCCTCTTTGTACCAATTGAAATGTCCTTCTCACCCTTTTCCATCAGTAATATGTTCAAGAAAAAAAAATGCAACTCACACTTCAATAATTCTATATGCTTGACCAAAATATAAAATCAGTTAAAATCAAAAGAATATTATAAAAATTTTACAAAATTATAGATTTCTAAAGATTACCATTTATCCAATATTACTAATACATCTCAGAATTTTTAGCGTGCTCAAATGGAATTATTTATTTGTTTATTTTTGCTGTTTATAATTATTTATTTATTATTGTATGCAGTTGTAATTAGAGCTTAGTCCTGTTCTGTAATCGCACCTAGGGTCAAAGGATCATATACAGAAGCAGGGATTGAACCTGGGTGAGATGACTGCAAGGCAAACACCCTATTTGTTGTACATTTGCTCTATTTCAGATGGGTTGGTTTAATGCCACAATGTGCAACTATACTTATCTCTTTGACTTATCTTATTGTTAATAGTTTTATAAGAATGAATGTTGAATTAGAAGTTTGATTGCAGATCCTGTTATAGCATAATTGTAAAAATATACTGGAATCTTTAATGTGTTTTCAGACTGAATTACAATACAATTAGAGACATCAAATTACATCTAGACTTAAATGTAATTTGTTTTCAAAACCAGGTTCGATCCAAGGCATTCCATATGGTTCCCTGAGCACCAACAGGAATAATTCCTGAACTAAGAGCCAGTAGTAACCCCTGAGCATAGCTGGGGATGACCCAAAAAGCAAAAAAAAAAAAATGGAAGTAACACAGACATCATAATTAGCATTGCATGGTTCTCAGCAAGAACTGAGAGCATTCCTACCACCGAGAGGATTCCGCCCATGGAAGAGCTTGGCAAGCTACCCGTGTCGTATTTGACATGCCGAAAACAGTAGCAATAATAGACATCATTGCCATGACCTAAACAAATGGTTTGAGGCTCTTCATGTTGCTGGAGCGAGCAGATGCCCTTGGGCTACACTAGCCCAGGGACGACCCCTTGAGCAAATTGATGAAAAATGGGAAGACAAGTGATACAAGTGCTATAGAGAAATCAAATTGCATCTAAATTGAAATGTAATTTGTTTTTAAAAAATGGATGTAAGATAAACATCATGGTTTAGTCTCTGAAGACTGAATTTATAATTTACCTGATTTTACTTTGGACTCTAGACTGCAAATTTTATCATCTACTGTATGACTTAAATAAGAATAAGCTAATAGATTTTATAGCACTGTTATTATATTTAATATTGAAAAGATACAATTTTATATTACATATTAAAATTATATCAGTTTATTAGTATAATTATATTACCATAATAATATAAATATTATATTTTATATAATTGATATGTAATATTAATTTATATATTTAATACATACTAATGTATTAAATATATATAGAAAAAGAGAGCACACACATACACAGCCTGAATTATGACAGCCAATTTTGACTTAAAGGTGTTGAATGTCTACCAAACAGGTGTTAGACCTTTACCATAAAAAAGAGAACATTCATTTTTGTACAGTTGATAGCATTTTTATATAAATTTTTTAAAGGCTTCTTTTTTTGTTTTGGGCCACACCCAGCAGCGTTTAGGGTTTACTCCTTTTCTGAACTTAGTGTTCACTCCTGGGGCCATATGGGTTGATAAGAATTGAACTATGGTTAACTGTGCAAAGCAATTATTCAACCCACTGTACTATCTCTCTGCCCCCATAGGTTTGTAAATTTTTTATCTCTACTAATAGCTTAAGAAGTATAAGGTTTTTGATTGAATGGATACATGCATTGTTAGTTTCTACTCTTGATTTTACCTCTATTTTCTGAAATGAACAGAAAATACTAGCTGCTCTCATAAAACATTGTTAATAAATAAATATATTTTCCTATGGATGAACAACATTTTCTCATAAATGTTATCCTTTTGAGGGTCATTTGTGGGTTTGATGTTACATATCTCCTCAATTGCATGTCTGAATTACATGCTGAGATCTCTGGGAAAATTGGAATTCATGAGTCTCTTTCTTTTTCCAAACAGCTGCATATTCAGAAGAGAACATTTTTATTAAATTCCATTTCACTTGAACAAGTAATAGTAACTTTTCGTTTTCTCCTTTCAGTATAGTTTCTGGTTCAGAGAAGCACACAATTGAAAGATCATAAACTTGGTTAAGACTAATTCCCTAGAAATTTTCTCATATTACTGCAGTTATTTCTCCTTATATGATATCAAGTTCAACACAATTATAAAGAGTAAACTCGTGAATTGTTCATTTTGGAAAGAAAACAATTAACATTTTAATAGAGCTATTTAAAGTTTAATTACCTTGTCAGTGTGCATTAGCTAATTTCCCTTTGCTAAATGGTAACATAAAGTAAAAAATTTAGAGGAGGTTAGTGTTATTTATTAAACTTTTATTTATTAAGTCACCATGTATTACAAAGGTACAAGCTAACTCATGGCTGAGTTCCAGGTATATAATGTTCCAACACCAAACCCTTCACTGTGCCCACTTCTCTACACCAATGTTCCCTATTTCCCTCCCACCCAACCCAAGCTTACATCTATGACAGATACTTTTTTCTCCTTTTTTAAGCAGGAGGTTTGCAATACTGTTGCTGATAGGGTATTCTGCATATCACCTTTCTTAAGCACGCCACCTCCACTTCAGGGTGTCCACTTCCTTTCACCAATCTGGCGGTGCTCCCTTCACCTACATAATCCCCTACACACCTCTGCCAGTGGCAAGCTTTCTAAAAACCAGTGCTATGCTCTTCACTTATACTTCCTTTGGGCATTTGTCATTCCCCAAATATGTTCTTTTATACCTCAAATATGAGAGAGAATTTTCTGTGTCTGTCTCTCCTCTAACTAACTCCACTCAGCATGATATGCTCCAGATCCATCCACATAGTAGCAAATTGTATGACTTTATGTTTACTTATGACTGGGTAGATTTGCATCATGTATGTGTGCCATAGTTTCTTTATCCACTCATTTTTTCTCAGACACCTTGGAGAGAGAGAGAACAGGAGAGGAAGGACGTGAGAGAGGGAGAGTATAAGAACGTATGTAATTATTTTGGTACATAATTTTGCCTCAACTTTGGAACTGGGCCAATGGCTTCAGGAATGGGGAGAAGATGATATTTAATAGTCTGATTCCACCATGTTTCAAAGGCCTCTTTTGGAGGAGTTTCCGATAGAACTGTATCTATGGCTGTACTTTTAGAACCTTCTAAGACTGAATAAAGAGGAAAGAGTACCTAGAAAGAACAACTACTAGCAAAAAATAAAAAGATGTAGTAAAAAAATCTTCCCAAAATCAAAGCCTAGGCCAAAATGAGTTTATTATCAATTTTTTTTCCAAATCTTGAAAGATCTACTTTCCTTTTTTTTATTTTGTTTTTCAGTCATACCCGGAAATGCTCAGGGGCTATTCCTGGCTCTGCACTCAGGAATTACTACCGACAGTGTTCTGGGGACCGTATGGGATGCCAGGGATCAAACCTGGATTGGATGTGTGCAAGACAAATGCCCTCCACACTGGACTATCAATCCGACCCAAAAAAGACTTGCTTTCAATTCTTTTCAAACTCTTTCAGTAAATATATGAAAAAGGAAATCCACGTTTCTGAGATAAAAATCACTATGATATCAAGAACAGATATATACATCAACAAAAGAAGAAACTTTTAGGACAATTTTACTAATGAACATAGAATACAGAGATTCTCAAAAACATAGCAAATAAAAGTGAATATTACTCTAAAAATATAATATACCATGATATAAAATTATTTTTATTGGGGTCAGAACAATAGTATAGCTGGTAGACATTTGTCTTGCATGCAGCCAACCCAGGTTCCATTTCTGGCATCCCATATGGTCCCCAGATCATGGCAAGGAGTAATTCCTGAGTACAGAGCAGAAGTAATCCAGGGTACCTCTGGGTGTGACCCAAAATCAAATAAATAAATAAATAAATAGATAGATAAATAAATAAATAAGTAAATGATATCATTTTTCTTGAATAAACAATATATTTTATAATTCAGAGCATTTAAAAATTAAGCTTTTCTCAGCGAGTGAACTATTCTCAAATCTTCACAATTAAATATTCATTTGACAGTGTTATATGAAGTTATGTGAATTTCATATAAAGAAAAATATGAAGAAAAATATGAAGTAGATAATAGGCTCTGCTATAAAAGATGAATGAGAAGTAGAAATTCTCATTATCCAGATGGGCTGGACATGTAATGCAATTTGAAGACAACTGCTGGACTAGAGCCATTACCGACTGGATCCCACGGGATGTCAAAAGATCACGTGGCCACCCACCTACAAGATGGTCAGACTTCCTTGTTAAGACCCTGAAGGAATGGTTTGAGGCTCTTCATATTCCTGAATATTTGAGGCTCTTCATATTCCTCAATCCACCAGATGCCATTGGGCTACATTGGCACATGATAGGGTCCAATGGAAATGTTACTGGCTTCCGCTCGAGCAAATTGATGAATAATGGGATTCAAGTGATCAAGTGATCAAGTGAGAAGTAGAAAGATAATTCTCAGACTCATGGCAGATAAATCTTGCTAATACTATTTTAAAAGATGACATATAGGTCTGTGGAGATACTCAAAGGATTGGAGCACATGCCATAAGGGTGCATGGGTGAGGCCTGAGCTCAATGGTTACTATTTTTCATGACAACTGGAGGCTCCGAGAACTCATGGACCCAAGCAGCATGCTATTACTTCACTTGCCTAAACATTGAGTCAGATGTTCAGTTGCAATTAACCCAGTGGACTACAAGAGGAGCCTAAACTCCTTGAGCTTTGCTTAGAAAGTCCTTCTAGACACACACTTGATCACTTGACATCTCGTTATTCATTTGCTGGCTCAAGTGGATGCCAGTAACATTTCCATTTGATCCTATCACGTGCCAGTGTAGCCCAACAGCATCTGCTTGCTCCAGGAATACAAAAAACCTCAAACCATTTATTCAGGGTCTTGACAAAGAAATCAGATCATCTTGTAGGTGGGCGACCATGTGATTTTTGACATCCTGTGGGATCCAGTCAGTAACGGCTCTAGTCCAGTGGTCATCTCCAAATCACATTACATGTCCAGCCCATCTGATTTTTGACACCTTGGCAAACGAGACTGCGTCCCTGACTCTGGATCATTGACGGAGGTTGGAACTCTGGATTCCTTCTTTCACTCGAGTGAGGCGTGATATTTAAAGCATAACTCATTTGATTCTTTGGGAGACCCAAATAGCGTTCTCATCCTGTTTTTGTAGGGTCCAGGTCTCTGAGGCTTATGTTAATGCAGGGAGAATGATGGAGTCAATGTGCCCGGAGCCTAGGTTCTTTGTCCTTTTAGCTATTTCTTTAATGCTCTTGAAGGCATTCCATGCCACACTCTTCCTCCTCGCAACTCAGGTTTTAGGTCATTTATCATATTTAATTTTCTGCCTAGGAACACGTAACTGCTGCATTGAGAGATGTTTGTTCCTTTGACAGTGAATGGGGCATCTGGAACTAATTTGTTTTTCATTAATATTGTTCTGTTGAGATTCAGCTGTAGACCTATCTTTCCACATTCTCGGTCAAAATCAGCTAGCATTTGTGCCACTTGGCTAATATTTGGTGTTATTAGAACAATGCCATCAGCGAAGTGGAGGTGGTATAGTTGCTGACCATCTATCTTCACTCCCATTCCTTCCCATTCTAATTGTCGCATGACATTCTCAAGGGTGGCGCTGAAGGCGTTTTGGTGAAATAGTATCACCCTGCTAAACCCCTCTTTTGACATCAATGATCACTTCCCTTATATAATGGTGAGAACCTAATGGTGAATCCATAGTACAGCTCATGAAGGACCTTGATGTATTGGGTTTGAATGCCCTATTTGACTAAGGCTTTGATGACTGCTTCTGTCTCAACAGAATCAAAGGATTTCTTTAAATCAATGAACGTTAGACAGACGGCATCTTGAACTCCATAAAAAACTATCGAGCTCATTTGCCAACTTGGCAAGGAATGAGCCTCAGGTGACCAAATGCTAACATCCAAGCTAGCAAAGCAGGACAGAGAAGCGATAAAGCAAGACCTTAAAGAGAGAACAGCAGAAATACTTGCCAATACAGAAGAAGCCAGGAAAAGCATTCTCAATGCCCGCCTGTTCTTCACCAACTATAAAACTAAGATGACTGCCCTCCGACATCCTGATGGATCTATCACATCTTTCCGAAGGCAATGGACACGATTATCCATGAATCTACTTGGATCTCTTTGATAGCCATGTCCACGTGGCCATACCAAATTCCGTAGGATTGATATGTCGCTCCCAATGTTCTCCTTTCTGAAATCCAACAGGCCATTTTTTTTTGGTAAAGAAGCGAACAGCTCCTGGCCCAGACAAAGTCAGACCCGAACACCTGAAGAATCTGTCGTCACTACTCATCAATACACTGGCTCGGCTCTTCACAAGCTACCTGCCCGAATGCAAGGTGCCCTCCCATTGGAAAACGAGCAAGACAGTTCTACTGTTCAAGAAGGGAGACATCCATGACATTGGCAACCCCATCTGCCTGTTGTCTACCATCTACAAGCTGTTCCCTTGAGTCATCCTGAACAGGATTGGCAGAACATTAGATGAAGGACAAGCATGCGAGCAAGCTGGCTTCCGAAACAGATTCAGCACAATCAACCATATCCAACGGTAACCAAGCTACACACACACACACACACACACACACACACACACATACACACACAATCTTTTTCAAGTACTGTGTTAAAATATTCTACCTAAACTTTGAATTTTAACTCTACTATATTTGCTATGTTTATACTCTCTTTTCTTTTTCTTTCTTTTTTTTTATTTTATTTTTTTTTGCTTTTTGGGTCAGACCCGGCGATGCTCAAGGGTTTCTCCTGGCTCTGCACTCAGGAATTACTCCTGGCGGTGCTGGGAGACCATATGGGATGCCGGGATCGAACCCGGGCGGCCCAGGCTGGCCGCATGCAAGGCAAACACCCTACCCGCTGGGCTATCGCCCCGGCCCTATTTTCTTTTTTTTAAATATTCTATTTATATCACCATGAGATACACAGTTAGGAAAGTGTTCATATTTGGGTTTCATTCATAGAGCGTTCCAGCACCCATCCCTCCTCCAGTGCCCATTTCCCTCCACCAATGTCCCATGATTTACCCTCCACCATCTAAGACAGGCAATTTTCACCTCTCTCTCTCACACACTCTCTCTCTCTCTCTTCTCTTACACATTGTGGCTTGCAATAATACATAGTTAGAGGTTATCATTAATATTCTTTTGCCTACTTTCAATGCTCAGTTCTATACTGGTATTATCATTTACAATAATTATTAGTACGCTGTTCCTTTCTCTGTATTGCCTAACCTCTGACACATTTGCAATAGGTTCTACCCACTGACAAGACCTCTGATCCATGTTTTGTCTGGCATTGGATATTAGTTTCATGCTATTTTTTTATATCCTGCAAATAAATGTAGTCATTCTATATTGTCCTTTTCCCTCTGGTGAATTTCACTCAGCATGATCCTCTCTATGTCCATCCACTTATAGGCAAATGTCATAACCTCATTTTCCTTACAGATGTACAGTCTTCTATTGTGTAGATGTACCACTTTCTTTATCCAGTCATCAGTTCTCTGGCACTCTGGTTGTTTCCAGATTTTGTGAATAGTCTGCTATGAAAATAAAAGTGAAGATGGTTCTGCTGCTTGTTTTCGGCCACCCAGGGTATATTCCCTGGAGTGTTATGGCTGGGTCAAATTGGAGCTCAATTTCTAGTCTTTGGAGGAATGTACATATTGTTTTTCCACAAATGCTGTAATTTTTTACATTTCCAAAAAGTCGACATTCCCACCAAAAATGGATGAGAGTCCCCTTTTCCCGGCATCCAAACCAGCACTTGTTGTTTTTGCAGTTTTTGATATGCGCCAGTCTCTGGGTGTGAGATGATATCTCATTGTTGTTTCGATTTGCATCTCTCTGATTATTAATGATTTTGACCATTTCACATATGCTTTTTGGCCATTCGAATTTTTTTCCTTGTCAAAGTTTCTGTTCATTTCTTCCCTCCATTTTTGATCGGGTTGGCTGTTTTCTTCTTGTAAAGTTGTACCAGTGCCTGATTTATCCTGTATATTAACCCATTATCAGATGGGTATTGGATGACTGTTCTTTCCCATTCTGTGGACTGTCTTTGTATTTTGGTCACTGTTTCTTTTGAGGTGAATGCTATTTTCCATAGAACTTTCTACATGGAAAAGAATTTCTATTTTAAAAAATTTTTGGAGTGATGATGTAAAAAAAAATCAAGCTTCTTCCGGACTAAACCATAAAATACAAATTTCTTGTTTTTTTGTTAAATACATGAAAACCTATATTTTATCCATATATTCACATATATGACCTTTTCAAGTTATATTTCCCTATAATAATAAAGATCGATTTAAACATCTGAGATTTTATTAGTTTTCTAAGTTGAATTAAACTGAAATCAATATTCTTTCTTGTCTGAACAGAATCAAAGGATTTCTTTAAATCAGTGAATGTTATACAGAGAGGCATCTTGAATTCCGTACAAAAACTCTCGAGCTCATTTGCCAACTTGGCAAGGAATGAGCCTCAGGCAACCAAATGCTAACATCCAAGCTCGCAAAGCAGTGCAGAGAAGTGATAAAGGAAGACCTCATAGGGAGAACAGCAACTTGGTGTTCTCTCTCAAAATCACTTCATCTTGGTATATAACTAAAATATTGGAGCTACAATATAATTTTCAGAGATATAAATTTTCTGATAATTTTTGGAGGTTTGAGAGAACCTGCCATGCACATGTATTATCTCCAGCCCCTCATTCATAGTAAAAAAAAATAGTTTCTCAATTTTAAAAATTTGACTTATGGCCTAGAGTGACAGTGAGGCATGTAGAGTGACTGACCCAGGTTGATATAATCCTCTAAGCATCTCCAGAAGTGTTCCCTGAGAGCAAAGACCAGAGTAAGACCTGAGCACCATCTGCTATGGCCGCTAATAAAAGATAAATAAAGTAGAATACACATGATCTTAAAACATGCAAAATAAGATTTTTTGTGGTTATATTTGCTTTGTTTTAGAGTCATATCCAGCAGCGCTTAAAGCCTACTTCTTGACTATGCTCAGGGATCAAATCTTGCAGTTCCCAGAACATGTGTATATCAGAAAATATAACCAGGGTCAACTGTATGCAAGGCTAGCACATTACCTACTGTACTATCTCTCAAAACCCCAAATAACTTTGCATTAGAAAAGTTTGAGTTTAAAATTTAAAACTACAAATTTAAATTTAAAACTTAAAACTACAAAATATAAAATACTACTTAGAATTTATACTTCTTTAAAAAACAATAGATATTACCCTTCTTAAAAGTTATTAGATTTTCATTTTCTGGTAGTAAAATATTCAAAGGTACTCATCAAATAGATTTTGCCATAAGTTTTAAAAAAGGCTATTTCCTTGAAGTTTATATTGCAATTAGCTCATCATATGTCTCACTGATAATGAACTTACATGTAACATGTGAAATGGACACTGAAAAGCAATTTAAGCAATTGAAGTGATTTAAAAATCATTTTCTACTATTAGTTTGTAAGATAAAAAATAATATACTTTATATGTAGGGTATTTCTTCTTAAACTTTTATCTTAACTGTTCACTCTATTAGAATGATATGTTTAGATTTGGTCAGTATCCTTTACAGACACTTTAAAAATAGAATTCATTGCTAATAATAGCTCTATTATCATTAATATACCTAATGATATAATATACCTAATAGCATGTCATGCTATGATATGATTGATATAAGTGCATTAGAAGTATATGAATACATTTATTCCTTTTAATTAATTTAAAATATATGGTAATTTATATAGTTCATTTTAAGCATTTTGGTGCCACACCCAGCACCCAGTGGTGCTTAGGGTTTAGTCCTGGCTCTCTGGTCAGGGATCACTCCTGAAATGCTCAGAGAACCACATGGAGGATTCCAAGGATTGAACCCAGGTCAGCAGTATGCAAGGCAATCCCCTAACCTCTGTACCATCACTCTGACCACTCAATAAAGATAGATCATTTTAAAACATTTGCCTTTATATTGGTAGGAGCAGGAGTGAATTCCTGAGCATAATCTCAGTATCTTCACGTTCCCTGAGCACATCCAAGCATGGCTCTTGTGCACCTAAGCACTGTTAGGGTGGGCTTTGTAAAAAAAATAAAATATTAAAAATTTTTAAATGTTGCATTATTCAATATCCTCAATCACAGTTTCAGTTTCAATATTCTCAAACACAGTTTAAACTTAGATGCAATGTGACTGAAGTAATTCAACAAACGTAATTGCTTCTTCGTTAAGATATTAAAGATTCTTTGTTCAGGGAGAAGGGTGGCATTCTATTTTCATGTTAAAAATAAACAACAATAAGATAATGACTTTGAAAATGGAAGAAGTAAAAACACTTAATTATCTTTATATTTGAAAGTTTATATATTAAAAATTTATTCAGTTATTTAATTAAAATCACTTACATCAATAATATCACCACAAAAGAAAATGCTTTTTCTTGCATTGCTAATATTATTTCCTAGAAAATAGTTTAAAAATAAATCCTATTTTCTTTGTGACATTTATCAAGAAGTGGTCAGAAACCCTGGGACCATTCTGACCTTTCTCAGCCCACTGGGTCTGATAGGTCAAATATAAGGCCCAAAGATCTGAGCAGTCAGGGCCCTGAGTGGCGGTGAACACCAGGACCAACTAGGAGGTCTTCCAGACCACATGATCTTAGTGGGCTATCAGAACCAACAAGTGGTGCTATGGACTTCCCAGGATTATACGTGGCAAAAATAGGGTGTATGGGATGCCGATGCCTGGTATCAAACTGGGGATAATTTGATCCAATTGTTTTAACTTCTGTCCTTCTAGCCACTAAAAACCCAATAATGAGCTATGTGTGAACTATGTCACTCTAACTATACTGCTTAGAATATTTAAGAACAAAACATTCATAGATATTTATTTGTTATCAAGAAAGTGTATCTGAGTGGCAAGAGACAAGTACAGTGTGTAGAGAGACTGGCTTACTTGTGACCAACCCAGGTTCAAGCCCCTGCCACACCAATCATGCCCTGAACATGGGCAGGAGTCATCTCTGCAAATATACTCAGCAGTAACTCTAAGCACCATCTCATGCCCTGCCCCACTAAAGAAATAAAAATTATATATGAGCTTTTTAAAAAAAGGGAAGCATGTCTGAGTTTTCTTACAATATGTGAAGTCAACGAAGGCTTTTTCAATCAATGCAACCATAAGATGATTATGACATATCTAATTAAACATCTGCTTTTCAAAAAGTAATTCCACGATAAAATGAAAAGCACATAATCATTTCCTTCAAATATGTTCATCTAGCAGCATTTATGCAAATAATAGTAAGTCCAAATATAAATTAGAACTTTGAAATATTACTTACAAAAAAAGCTTCTGATCTCAACTCAGTACTTATATTACTTCAGAAAAGTAAAATATATGGGCAAATACAATATTAATTGACTGAGAGATAATTCAATTTTAGAAAAACATTTATTATTGAGATATTGTATACCTTAAGACATTTCTAAATGAAATTGAAAAATACATATATATGCATATACACAAATGTTTTTTTATTACCACAGATGTAGTTTATTATAAAAATATATGTATGGATATATGTATATTTATATTTTATTTTGTTTGGGGACCATTTCCCCACCACCACCAGCAATACTTAGGGATTACTCCTGACTTGGCTCTTGGGAAATACTCCTGATGATACTCGTGGGTCCATATTGGATGCCAGGGATGGAAGCCAGGTCAGCCACATACAAGGTAAATGCCCAATCTGCTATATTATGGTTCTGTCCCAAGAAAATATAATTATATAAATTTGTGATCACAATGCTTAAGGAGACCCATCGATTAGCAAATGGTGATGGTCAAATGCATGCCAAAATCAATTGATCACTTGATCACTTAACATCCCATTATTTGTCGATTTGCTCAAACAGACAGTAACATTTCCACTGTCCCTATCACATGCCAGTGTAGTCCAAAGGCATCTGCTTGCTCCAGGAATATGAAAAACCTCAAATCATTCATTCAGGCTCTTGATGAAGAAGTCTGACCATCTTGTAGGTGGGCTGTCACGTGATCTTTTGACATCCCGTGGGATCCAGTTGGTAATAGCTCTAGTCAGTGGTCATCTCCAAATTGCATTACATGTCCAGCCTATCTGATTTTTGATGCCTTGGCAAATGAAACAGAGTCCCTGAGTCTTGATTGTCGACGAATCGGTCGATCACCAAAATATTGCTTAATATTGTTTCTTTTTGAAAGCTTTAATTCCTTCTAAAGTCATAGAATTCCTAGAGTCACTAATAATGTCTAAGTGAATTGGTGAAAGGTAGATTAGTCCAGGCAAAAACAAAAAAATTAGGTCAGGCAAAAACAAAAAGAAAGAGACAACAGGAAAAGAGAAAACATCAATACTTCCTGATTGTATTTTATTTCAGCCCTACAACTAATATCTTTCTGGTATTGTATCATAAATTATTAACCCTTACACTCAAACTGTATATTTGATTACTGTCAAATACAGTTACTAGGAAAGGGAAATAAAAACAAACAGGTGTTTAAAACATAGCAAAGTGTGTAAGTTGCTTACCTTCCATGCCACCAATTTAAATTCAAGACTAGCACCACATGTGCTGAACTCTGAACACTGCCAGGAGTGATCCCTAAACATAAAGGCAGGAGGAGGGAAGTCCTGAGCACTTCCAAGAATGGCCCAAAATGGAAAAGCAAATAACCACGGAAAAATGATAAAGCTATCATCAATGATAAAGTTGCTATTAGATACATGCATGTAGTTTATTTAAAAAATCGAAACGAGAAAAGTGTCCCACTAAACAATATAGTTACCATATTAATAGCATATAAATGTATTTGCATGTAATACCACATTTTCCAAAATCATGAGCCACAATTTACAGAATTTAGAACAAAATTGGAAAATGAATTCACACTCAGAAATTTTGATACATTTTTCTAAGAGTAAACCAAGTGAGATAGGAAATAAATACATAAAATATGTGAATGTTTTCAACCACTTTGATCTCATTTATATTTAAAAGGCAGCAGTACAATACTTGGAGATTCTGACCTTTCAAGTGAACACAGTGGTTCAATCATTAGGATAAACTGCTTGGGGGCATTCTTTTTGTGTTGCTTTGGAGCTACGCTCAGTGGTACTCAGGGCTTACTCCTGCCTCTACACTGGGAGATCACTTCTAGCGGTATTCAGGCTACTACATTAGGTGCTAAGGGTAAAATACAGGTGTGTTGATTCCAATGTAGGTACCCTACCTGCTGTACTATATCTCTGACTCCTGACTAATAATAAATGAGCTAGAAATCAGATCTGCAATTAACAACTCAGATTCAGGTTTTATGTGTTGATGCTGATGAAAAATAGTTTTGATAAGGAATTTTAGTTTAGGAAAAGAAAGTAAAGAATTGTGTAAGTAAATGCATGTGTTTTTTTTTATTAAGCAAATCATTGTCAAACAGTGGCTCGCCTGTATTCCAGTGGATGCACAGTAATTGAATAAACAGTTTCTTTTAATGTGATAATCTTCCTTTTAACTTAACTACTATTTATCTTGATTCCAAACTTTTACTACTTTTATAAAATTATTGACCATAAAAATATTGATATATTCATTCTTAAAAACAAAAGCAATCAACACATGAAAGCAGGGATTGTATGCAGTAAATTAACTAAAATGATAGTTATTATCATCCTTGTCAAATATTAATGACCATCAAAAATTATTAGAAATGTCTCCTTAGAGTTGGAAAGATAGTGCAGGCTTTAATGCACTGACTTTACATGGGCTGGCCCTGGTTCAGTCCTGGAACTGTGTATGGTAGCTTG
Source organism: Cryptotis parvus (assembly GCA_021461705.1). Classification (NCBI taxonomy): domain Eukaryota; kingdom Metazoa; phylum Chordata; class Mammalia; order Eulipotyphla; family Soricidae; genus Cryptotis; species Cryptotis parvus. The sequence goes on along the minus strand of JAJIBD010010057.1, from coordinate 48,778 downwards.
AGCACCATGAGAAATTCTCCCCAGAGCAGAGCCAGGGATTAGTCCTAGACCTGCCAGGTTTGGCCATAAAAATAATTTCCTACTAGGTATACTTTTTTATTTTCTCCATAAATTAATTATTACAGATCTTATATATATATATATATATATATATATATATATATATATATATACAGATATTTTCATGAAAGTTTATTCCGATTAAGTACATGTGGTAAAGACTGTGCTCCACATAATGCATTAGATGTGATCTATTTTTTCCCTCAATAAATGGTCTATTGAAAGTGACTAAACATGTAAAAACAGTTTTAAGCATTATATGTGTACTCAAAATTTAAGCTAATAAAGTGTCAAGAGAAAGTGAACTTAGTTCATGTACTACTTCTTGAATATGCAGCATCATTTTCCAGAAAATCCAATTTACTATGAAGCAAGATAAATTGCCTTTAGTTAGGTAGAGTTAATAAAAGTATGAAGTCATAAATGCTCAATTTTATTAGAAATTTTGAGATAGTATCTAATTCAGCATGAGTTTATGAAAGAGAGATTATATGGCACAGGTTCTGCCTAAACAAGAATGAGAACGCCACTTCCTATCTCTTTATATCTTATGCTATTTTTTCATTGATATAATGCTTCATTGATATACTGCTTTTCAAAATAAATATTTTACTTAAATACTGTTATTTAAACAGTTGTTCATGAAACAGTTTTACAGGATTTTGATGTTCCTACCACTAATGGCCTTCCCTCTACCATGGTCCCCATTATCCCAACCTATTCCCTAAGCCTCTCTTTTAGCAGGCTCACAGTGATTTATTTAATATTGCTTATTAAAACTAAACTTATTATAACTAAACTAAACTAATATTTTATCAAAAAATACTTTTAGTAAAAGAAAATGTGTGAAAGTTATTGTATTTCACCATGGGTTGTTAAATCATTGTCTGAGAATATAATACACTGTGATAATATTTTGTTTGTTGAGTTTAGTTGTCTTTGATGTTACTTTCCCATCTAGTTTATTATACTCTTACTGGACATACAACTGGTATTGTGGAAGTTGGAGTTGTTGCTTGCTCACGAGCAACTGAGTGATCCAGAGCTCTCAGAATCTATTTCTTTGACAATGATTTGACATGGTTGTTGCTTTGGGAGGGTGGCAATGCTGCCAGGGATTTTAGAAGCACAGGGGATGTGAGGACTCTGCTTGACCCCCACACTGAGAAGACCCCAGAGTTAGCCTGCAACCAAAGTACCTGAAATTTTTCATAGTCTGATATCTCTGAGGATATCATTAGTGAAGTAGTGGAGTTGAGCCGTTGGTGTGGCCACAGTGGTGAGGTGTGAGTGTTCCTGCCGGGTCTATGGCAGGGAAGCTACTTGATCTGCCACACTCCCAAAGGCACCCAAAGTTTTCAGTCACTAGAGAAATTCAGAATTTCTCTATGGATTTTAACTACTTGGCCTAAAGCTACTTGGAATTTTTTTAATTAATACTTTATTATACCACCGTGAGATATACAATTACAACGTTGTTCATGTTTGGAGATTTCCGGTCACATAGTGTTCCAACACCCGCCCTCCACCAGTGCCCATATCCCACCACCAATGTCCCGAATTTCCCTCCCCCTCCCATAGCCTGCCTAAATGGCGGGTTCTTTATCTCTTTTCTTTCTCCCTCTCTCTCCCTTCTCCCTACACATTGTGGGTTGCACTACATACACTTTGGAAGCCATCATGTGCATTTTTTTGCCTGTATTTAATGTCTAAAGCTACTTGGAATTTTAGTTTGAATTGACAGAGCAGGACCTTATGGGTGAGTCGACCTGGAGTGGCTGTGAGAGTTGGGCATGACTGAAGTGGCTTTCTGAAAAGCGGGCAGTGGTGGTAAGGGATTACACATCCCCACTCCAAGAAGACCCCAGAGTTCTTAGCCTGGACACCTGGGTAATCTTAAATTTTTAGCAGTTTGCTGTCATTGCAGATACTATTAGTGAAACTGGAGTCAAACAGTTGGCATAGATACAGTGGTAGGGTTCTGCTTTTTTTTCTTATTTATTTATGTATTTATGTATTTATTTATTTATTTATTGCTTTTTTGGGTCACACCTAGCAATGCTCAGGGGTTTCTCCTGGCTCTGCACTCAGGAATCACTCCTGGCGGTGCTTGGGGGACCATATGGGATGCTGGGGATCGAACCCAGGCCGGCATGGGCCAGCTGTGTGCAAGGCAAACGCCCTACCTGTTGGGCTATCGCTCTGACCCCTATTTATTTATTTTTTATCCTTACATATGAAGTTTACATTGCGAGTGATATATATATATATAATAAATGTTTTATATATATATATAAAACATTTATTAGTTATACGCATTTCAGTTTTTAGCCTGTTAACCTCTTCAAAGGTGTTTAACTATGTTGATAAAACTTAAAACATCAATATTTAAGCTTATAAAGATGACTGGATAAAAGAATTGTAGTATATATATGTATAATAGGATACTACTCTATATTAAAATAAGATCACGCAATTTGCTGTTACAAATTGCCTAAGGCAACAGAGTGGGAACATTCTGAGCTTGCTTAGAGTTAAGGGAAGGGTCACTCTGATGGTGGATGTGGTGTTGGAAGAGTGCCTTTATCAAATTATTGTTAACAATATTGTGAATCACATCCCAGCAACCTTATTTAAAATGGGAGAAAAGATTCTTATTTAAAATGGGAGAAAAGACTCACAGAACAACCAGATAGAATGGTTTACTTTTTTGCCTAGAAAGAAAAACAAATATATAAGTAAAACTATTTTATATTTTATTATTTAAATCATAGTAACTAATCTCCTTAGTGAATTTGGTACATTGCTTATTAATTTTACTATTAATATAGTGACATAAAATAATTTACAAGCATGTGAATGCTTTACTGTTTTAGGTGTACAATGTCACCGTACCATACCCAATACTGAAGTGTCAATCAGCATCCACTACAGATTTTGTCTAACCTTCCTCTCTCTCACTCAGTTAATCTCAGTTTTGTTGTCATAATAGAAACAGTATATTTCCTTTTATTGTCTCTTTATATACTGCCAATGAGTGAGACCATCCAGTATTTCTACTTATGGCTCATTTCACTTAACATGTAATACTCTAGTTTCATACATATTATAACTAAAATCAAGAAAATGTTTTCTTATAGCTAAGTAATATTCCATTATGTCTATATGCCATAAATTCTACATCCACACATTTGTTAATGAATGTTTATATTTTGACTATTATAGCGTTTCCATGACTACATGTTTGCTGTGTCCCATGAGTTGTGATAATACGTGTCTTCATTGTCATTTATCTCCAGGAATCATTTGAGTTCTTCTGTAGTTTCCTCTTTGACCTATTCACTGTTTCATTTTTTGAGTGTTTGAGTTTTTCTTCCTTTTCTGTCTGTGATTGTTTTCACTTTCAAAGCATCAGACTGAAAGTACAATTGATGTTATTTCTATCTTATTAATATTTTGAAGGCATGTTTTGTGTCCCAATACATGATCTATTTGGTCTATGCACATTTGAGAAGAATATGTATTTGGATCTTATATGTTAAGCCCATATTTTCCTTTATAAGTACATTCACCTTATTGATTTTGTGCCTGAATGATGTATCCAGAAGTGAGAGGGGATTTTAAAATCTCATGGCGCTACTGTGTTTGTGCCATTATCTTTCTTCAGGTCCTTTAGCAGTTTCTTCAAATAGGTTGGTATTCCACTAAGGTAGATCAAGATGGTCCGCCTTACCTAGGTATAGGTAAGGTATATTAGGTATAGGAAAGCTATAGGTATATTATCTGTAGATAGGTTCTTCCTGGTGTATAGAACAATTGATTATTAAGTAATGATCATCTGTATCCCCATAACCCTTTAGACTTTAGAGGCTATGTTGACAGATTGTTTGCCTTGTCAACCCAACTGATTTTAGGCAATGTTTTCAAGTAAGGCTATATCCCAGCCTTTGACTTCGAAATTGTTTCCATGGTTGTCCAGACCGTTATCTCTTTTAGGCAGCAGAAAGTTTGCATCAGTTTTCTGCTTCATTTTGCCTTTCTGTACTTCCCGTTCAGGGTCCAGGTTGTCTCACTGACATCCTGAGGCAATTCAGATGAAGGAAGTTTTATTGCCATTGTTGTGTAGAACTTAGAAGTATTTGTGAAATGTGTCCTATCTTTTAAAGAAGTTCCCTAAATGCTTTTTTGCAAAATGAAACAAACAAAAAAAAAACTGTATCAATGCTTTCAACTTCCCTCAGTTTTTCTCTCCATTAAACTTTGTATCATTCTTTCAGGTTTGAAAGATTGTCTACCCAGAGAGACTATTCTTGGTGAGTGATTTATTTCGTTGAGCTGTTTAGTTCTTGTATTTTTTTTTCTATTTCCCCCTATCCCTTGTGGCCTTTGAGTCTCACTGTATAGGTTTGCTGAGAATCTTATGGGATTCCCTTACAGGTAAATTCCTGCGTTGATCTTGCGGCTCTCAGTGCTCTAGATCTATCCTTGGGTTTTGTCATTTCGATCAATGTGTCATAGAATTTTTCTGTTTTGGTTCATTTTGGCTGGATATCTTTGAGCTTTAGAATCTGAGTACTTTTTTTTTCTTAACTTGGGGTAATTTTTACTATTTCTTAGACTAATTATTCTTTTTATTCTTTTTTATTTAGTCACTGTGATAGTCCAGAGTTATTTATGACTTTGTCTTAGGCATCATTCAAAGTTTCAACACTGGTTCTCCACCAGTGTCCCAGTCCAGCCAGTCACCTACTAGACCTCACATCCACAAGTCTGCCTCTCTGGAGGCCCAATTTTTAAATTGTTGAAATGTTATTTGCAAGACTGTTATTGAGAAGGTCTCGTGCATAATATTTTACCACCTTTCAGGAAATCCTCTTCTTTGTTAAATACTTCCCTCCACAATTCACTGAAAGTTACGTTTCCTACTGATGACCAGTTTTCATTATTTTTTTAAACTTCCATTGTCTTTAGGGGCTTACTTATTTCCCCATTTCACCAGTATTCCTTTTTTTTTCTGAAAGAGATGATTCTGTGTTGGTGTCTTCCCCTTTTGACTAATTTCAATCAGCAAAGATACTCTCCAGATCATTCAGTAGCAGCAAATTGAATGGTTATAATGCAGGTGGGCCTCAAGGGGTGGCTTATGTGGAGGCCAGAAAGGGAGAGAGATGGTCGCTTTCTCCCCAGCCATCTCTGCTGCCCGGGACCCGCTGGGCAGGCTAAGGACTGAAAAGGTCTGCGATGAACCCCTGCACGGCGTGAGCCTGAGCCCCACCAGCCCCACGAAGTGGCCCGCAAGCCACACCTGATGTCTGCTTGATCTCTAGGCACGGGAATTGATCCCCACCACCAGAGATTTCCCAGGGAGCCACAGACTCAGGCTGTAGCGAGGAATTGCTCTTTGCAGGAAAGGAAAGTCAGTCCTAGGCCTTACCCAGGATTGCCTCAGGGCTCTTGTCTTCCTCGCAGAAAAAGATTTTTTAGGAGTCTACGAGCAGTGAAGTTTTGCAGATTTTATTAAGGAGGTTTTAGGAAAGGGAAGGAGAAGGGAAAGTGAGAGAGAGTAATGCGCTCAAGGGAGAACGCGGGCTACTCCAAAGATGGAGAGCCCCAACTGATTTTCGAATGGGCTTTTATACTCTTGGGCTGGAGTGTCCTGGATTCTCCTGCAAGCTAGGTCATCAAAGGTAGGTGGGATTAAGGGCTGGGTCAAGAAGATGTATACTTTTTTCAAAGAAACAGCTTTTGGTTTCGTTGATCTTCTGGATTGTTTTATGATTTTACATCTCATTGATATCTGCTCTGAGTTTTATTATTTCTTTCTTTCTGCTTGCATTGGGCTCCTTTTTGTTGATCACTCTCTAACATCTTAAGTTCTGAAGTCAGACTGTTTATGATGGCCTTTTCTTCTTTTCTGATGAAAGCTTGAAGAGCTATGAACTTGCCTCTTAACACTGCTTTTGCTGTATCCCACAGGTTCTGGTAATTCGTGTTTTCAGTCTCATTTGTTCCCAGGAATCTTTGGATTTTCTCTTTGATTTCTTTTGACTTGCTGGTTGTTCAGCTGGTATACTGTACTACCAAGAACCAATTATGAACACCTTTGTAATTGTATGTCTCACGATGGTATAATAAAAAATTTAAAAAAATTAAAAAATAAAATAAAAATATTCATAAAAAGATGTATCCAACTCCCTAGGGTCTCTTGTTGGTTATCAGAATTAAGGGCTAGGCCAAGAAAGTGGACCCAACTTCCTCAGGGTCTGTTGTTAGTTAATGTGTTTTATCAAGTCTTCATTTCTGGTTTCAAAAGGTGATTTTGGATAGACTTAGACTTTGGATAGACTTAGATGGCACAACCCCGTCTGCCTGTCTACAACAGTTACATCCTTTTTTTGTTTTTAGTCAAGTAATATCCCACTGTGCATATGTACTATAATTTATTTATCCAGTCATCTATTGATGTTGGAATTCTTTCAGGTTGTGACTATTGCAGATAGTGCTTCAAGGAATATAGGGACACAAATGTCTTTTGCATTTTGATCTGGGATCCTGGAGTGTAATCCAAAAAGTGGACTTACTGGATGAAATGGAAGTTCAATTCTCAGATTTTATTTATTTATTTTTTTTTGGGGGTCACACCTGGCAAAACTCAGGGGTTACTGCTGGGGCACTATAAGGGATGCCGGGATCAAACCCAGGTCAGCCATGTGCACGGCAAATGCCCTACCGGCTGTGCTATCGCTCCAGTCCCAATTCTCAGATTTTTTTTTAGGAATGTCCATATTGTTTTCTAGAGGCTGGGCCAGCTGGCATTCTCAACTGAACTGGCAGAGAGTCTCTTTCTACCACATCCACACCAACACTGATTTTTCTTGTTTTCTTGTTCTTGTGTAATATTTCTACTCTTTAAGAAACCCTATAATTCTTCCATTGTTCCTCTTTACCTCATACCATATTTCTCTGGTAAGTTGCTCAGTTTTCTACAGACTTTTTCCATCCTTTCTTGTTTTCTGGAGACGTTTTATGTTACAAATTTGAGGTTACAGATGTATTCCTAACATGCTATGACCTTGCTGATGAGGCCTTCCTTTTTTTTGTCAGAAAGAGAAGATAGATAAATCTTAAGGAACTCAGGAACTTTCTCTGTCTCCATGGTCATGGATAACTCATGGAAGAATTCTGGAGACACTATGTGGGCTGGGGATTGAACAAGGGTCAACTCTTTCTGGGAAATAGTAATGCACCTTACCTCATCTCTAGCTCTGTTCTGTTTCTGTTTTACCTAACATGTTCTTTTTGTTGTGTTAATTATGATTATAATTTTCTCATTTACCCATCCGTCCTTTCTTGTTCTTCCTTAACCACCATTTCTTTGAGCGTATAAAACATGTATTTTATAGAATTGCTAAAATCTTTCTTTGAAAGCTTATAGAGTTTATTGTAATTGTTCTGTGTTCGTTGGCCTCTATAACCCTCTGAGCTTCCCAATACTTTGCCTGATATCTGCTGTGCTTTGAGTGCTATAATTTTTTTTGTAGTTTCAACTGTCTCATCTTGACCCTTTTACTTCAGTTCTTGGGTTTGTAACTTTACTTATTAAAAGTTCATAGATTTTTAACTCACCTTTTTGTATTTTTTTTTGGATATTTTTGTTTGGTTTTTTGGTTGGGTAGTTGATTTTTATGATCATACTTGGTGTTGTTAAGGACTTACTGTGGGCCCTGCACTCAAGGATCACTTTGGGATCTTTGAGTGTTTTCAGGAAAATGAAGATTCTTGGACCATATGGAGTGCTGAGGATGAACCAAGTCAGATGTGTGCAACACACATGTACTTGCTCTACTATCTCTCCAGGATGTTATTGTTTATTAAAAATATTCTGTTTCTCATAATTGAGCAAGTTAGATAAAATATACTATTTGACATTAGCAGCTCAAACTTAGACATTACAAGAACTAATGTACGCTAAAAAGAAATGCAAATTTTAATATGATCTCTATTATTTTCCACATTGTATCATCACAACTGAGATAATATATAAGGAAAATATTTTGAAATATTAGCTTTCTTCTTTACTAAAATGCCTTTAAATGTTCCTTTACAGTATTTTATGGTGTTTCTGTTGGAACAAATTTTCTTGTTTATGTGTTAGTACTGTTAATTTTTAAAATTTCTTTTCTCAGTCACTAATTACTAATAGAAGAAAAGTGGCAATTTTAACACTCTTCAAACACTCTAAATACCCTCCAAGGTTAATTATTGTAGCTGCAGTTGTTTAAAAACAACCATATTCCTTCCCAAAAGGCACATTGTTTTATTCTTTTTTTTCCAGGAAATTGAAGGAAAATGAACACAAATATAAAAGAGTTTTATTTTCTTTTTGCTAGCAGGTCATCTGTTGCTATCAGTATGAAAAAGCATATAGCCTGAGTTAAGGCAAACATGTTCATTTCACTTCTGACACAGGTAGGACATGAATCAATAATCATGTTTACAGTACACAGAATCCTAAGACCATTGTTCAGTTCATCTGTGTTCTGGAGAGTTAAACTCAAGATATGGAACAATCATGTTTCCTTCCAACCAAAGCAAATCAAAGTCTTTGTGAAACTGAAACTGGGATTCTTAGCATCCCAAAGGATGGCTGTCTTATGGAAGTGTCAATGTCGAAAAACCCTTTCAATTTGAGGTCATGACACGTTTCTCAAAGATCAATACCTTTTGAAATTTTTGCACAACTCAGAGAAATTTTCACTGTAAAAAAGTTTAGTAACTGACTATACATAAATACAAATAATTATTTGTTGATCAGTTGATCACATGACATCCCATTATCAGTCAATTTATACAAGCAGGCACCAGTAACATTTCCATTTGATCCTATCATGTGCCAGTGTAACCCAATGGCATCTGCTTGCTCCAGGAATACGGAGAGCTTGAAATCGTTCATTCAGGGTCGTGATAAAGAAGTCTGATCATCTTGTAGGTAGGTGGCCACTTGATATTTTGATGTCCCGTGGGATCTAGTCAGTAACGGCCTCTGGAACTAGTTCATTTTTCATGAACATTGTTTTGTTGAGATTTAGCTGTAGACCTATCTTTCCACATTCTCGGTCAAAGTCAGCCAGCATTTGTGCTGCTTGGCTAATGTTTGGCTAATGTTTGGCTAATGTTTGGCTAATGTTTGGCATCTTGAACTCCCTACAAATCTCAATGAACTTGGTTTACCATGTGGATATGGTCGATTTTGCTGAATTCTTTTCAGAAGCCAGCTTGCTCTCATGGTTGTCCTTCATCTAATGTTCTGCCAATCTTTTTCAGGATGACTCAAGTTAACAGCTTGTAGAAGATTGACAACAGGCAGATGGGGAGATAATAGCCAATGTTGTGGATGTCTCTCTTCTTGAACAGTAGAACTGCACTGCTTGTTTTCTATCCGTAGTGCACCTTGCATTCAGACAGGTAGTGTGTGAAGAGCCCCACCAGTGTACAGATGAGTACTGATGGCAGATTTTTCAGGTGTTTGGGTCTGACTTTATCTAGGCTGGGTGCTGTTCGGCTTCTTTACCTACGAAATGGCATGTCGGTTTCAGAAGTGAGAACATTGGGAACGACATATCCATCCTGCGGAATTTGGCACATAGGCAGGTGGACGTGGCTATCAAAGAGATCCGGTAGAAGTCATGGATAATCTTCTCCTTTGCCTTTCTGGAAGATGTGAGAGATCCATCAGGATGTCAGATGGCAGATTATTATTTGTTTAAATAATTCAATAATCATTATAAATTCTCATCTATCCATCTCTTTATTAAACTTTTTCTCTTAAACTTTTTATTATAGCATAATATTCTGTTAATTTTCCCCACATTGATTTTTTAAAATAAAAGATGAGAGAAGAAGCCTTGATTTTTATTATAGATCTGAGTAGGAAGCAATAACATTAAAATCAATGCATTTTTGTTCCATTTGGTAGTTTCCTTCTGCTCTTTTGCAGCTCAAGGACAAGACATTGACACTTGTTTTTAAAATTAAAGTATATTGCTATGTTGCTATGTAGTAGAAGTAAAATTAGCCAAGGTTTGAATTAAATCCAAAAGACTTAAGAAGGGCTTTTTTTCAAAAGTTTTTTTTTCAAAAACTTACAGTGTGCCACTCCTGTCAAACAGAGAAACTTATTTTTAGCTCTAGTCCCAATAAACTTGTCTCTTCTCTTATATCTTCATGATAGGATAAAAGATACCAAAAGATACCAATTGCAGAAATGTACTGTCATTTCTACTGAGACTACATAATCTGAAATATCAATATACTTAATAACTTCCTGGGAAATTATTCAAAAAGCCTATTTTTATGATAATTGCTTGAGATATCCTCATGCAGTAAAATCTAGAAGCAAAAAAAAAAAAGAGCAAAGAAATTTATTAAACAATGATAGCATTTTATATATTAGATTTCTCAAAAATGTACATTCACTAGAATTTATAACAACAGCTATAAATTCACTTGCCCTAGAAGTATTCAGATTGCCCATGTTTGGATACAAATCTGAACAAGGTATAAGACATTTGCTATTTTTGGGGGCCGGAGCAATAGCACAGTGGGTACGGTGTTTTCCTTGCATGTGGCTGACCCAGTTCGATCCCCTTCATCCCACATGGTCCCCCAAGGACCGCCAGGAGTAATTCCTGGGCAAAGAGCCAGGAGTAACACCTGAGTATTGCGGGCGTGACCCAAAAAGCAAAAAAAAAAAAAAAAAAAAACATAAATTTTCATATTTATGTGATATTTTTCTGATTTTTTCTTGGTGAAAGCAATTACAAAGAGAATTTTTTCATCTTACTATATGTTATTATGTACTATATATATTTTATTATTCCTATTATATATTTTTAATGTGACCTGAAAAATTATCCCTTAGCATACCTCTTTGCAGCCTCTTTTTAGGGGGAAGGAGGGGAGTGATTGGGTCACACCTGACAATGTTCACAGATTACTCTTGACTCTGCATTCAGGAATTAATTCGGGCAGTTCTTTGGATATCATATATGATGGCTGGGAGTGAGCCAGAGTTGGCCTCATGCAAGGCAAATGTCTTACCCTCTGTGCTATCACTCTGGCCATCTCTACAGTTTCTGAGCAATAAAGCACACCCTATAGAGTTCTAATCAATTTTGTGTTCTGGATCTCAGGCATAATAGAATTAATTTTAATGACACTAAGTGAGTTCTAAAGTCAATATTACATCATATCCACTTTGGTAGCAGAATCAATACCAGAGATAATTTGGTAGCCAGAAATCAAGGTTTGACTATATTAATGTTAGATAAGATCACAATCACGATCTTCCCATTGATCATCTATTGGCTAGAGCGGGCACCAGTAATACCTCCATATGTCCTGTTTCATGCCAGTAGAGCCAGGGGCATCGGCTTGCTACAGGAACATAAAGAGCTTCAAACCATTATATTAGGTCATGGGAATGACCTAATATAATTGTTACTGGAATTTGGCATATCAAATACAACACGAGAAGCTTGCCAGGCTTGCCGGCGGTAGGCAAACTCTTTTAAACACCTCCAAATAAAGCATTCATTGATGAGGGCCGCGTGAGCCAGGCTGTGATGGGCTGGTCTGCTGGGTGGAGTTCTGATGAGAAGAAAGTCCAAATGTGGAAAATGGCGGCGCCCGTGAAGTGAGGCTGGTGGTCTGGCTTGTTGTGAGGCTCTGCCAAGGTGGTGGGCCAGGGCTAGAACCTGCCATGCCTCCCGACTGCCTCATGAACGGCTGTGCACAGGGAGAGCAAGGAACAGCTCTGCCCCATGTCTGAGAGGCTCTGGATCAGCATACCTGGGCCGGATTGAGGAAAAAGCTGCTGCAGGGTGGGTGTCGATGATCCAGGCTGTGATAGGCTGGTCTGCTGGGTGGAGTTCTGATGAGAGGGGAAGTCCAAATGTGGAAAAATGGCGGCGCCCGTGAAGTGAGGTGGGTGGTCTTGCCTGTTGTGAGGCTCTGCCAAGGTGGTGGGCCAGGGCTAGAACCTGCCATGCCTCCCGACTGCCTCATGAACGGCTGTGCACAGGGAGAGCAAGATATGTTAGATATGGAGATAGATTATGTTAGATAAGGAGGTATATTATTTCATATGTAGATATTGACCATTATACTCTTAGAATAACTGGTATAGTCCTGAATTTCTGTAAGAATTTCTATAAAAATATCAAGAAAGGTCCTGAGGTCTTATTGTCCTTTAACACTATGGTGTAAAAAAGTGTTATATATTCAGTACAGATATATAATACATTATATGAAAATGTACATCTGTAAATTACCACTTTGGAATATTTATGCTATTGTAAGTTTTACTGGGGCCATTTCATCAGTGCTGAACTCCCATGGCTGCTGTCAGCTCTTAGGTCATGTCAGTTGGGTTCTCTGACATGATCTAAGGGTTCACGTTCTGGGTAAGCTTTGTGGGGAGTGGTTTAGTGATGCTTGTGGGTTACCAGGGATACAACTGTTGTATTGGTTCTCAGGAATTTATTTGGTGTTAATTTTTCTCAGGGTTTCATTTGGAATTAATGACTTTACACATACAAGGAGTCTGATTTACCACATGAACTATCACCCTGGGTCTGCAGTTAATATTTTACTGAAAATAAAATAGTCATTAACAATATATATATATATATATATATATATATATATATATGGAAATTTTTATCTTGCTCTATTTTTCAAACGGGGTGACCAATGTCCCAAAATTTCTTCCTTTGATTTTTAGACATACTGACTTCCTATAAAAGCTTCCATTATTACAAAAGTCTCTTTTCAGCAAATTTTGTTTATTACATTCTGCCTGCCTATTAAGTTCTCACCAGGCTTGCATTTCCATTCTGATGTTTATAGTTGTGCGTGTGTCTCTTCATATGTATCTGTGACACAGATACATGGGCAGAGATACTACTGGCTCTCCCTGTGCTCCGCTGATCATGAGGTGTCCAGGAGGAAGGGCAAGTTCTCTGCCTTGCTCACCATCCCAATAGCACCTCGGAAGAAGCCAGAGGAACCCTGCACCACAATGGCAACCATTTCCATCATCATGACTCCACAGACTGTCAGAGCTCCACCCAAGAGTAAAAGCTGATCTCAAGTCCAGCTAATCAGAGTCCCACCCTATAGAGAAGCCTATTTCAAGCCCAGGTATGTTTGAACCAGAGACACAGATACACAGGGCAGAGCTGCTACTGGCTCTCCTCATTGTACATGGATGCTTTTTGTCCACTCAGTTCATCAATAAATGAATGAACTGAGAGCCTACTACTACCAAGAGTATCCCGCAGTCACACCAGAGCCTGGCAAGCTACTATGCCATATTCAATATGCCAAGAACAGTAACGATGATGAACCTCATTACCATGACCTGAACAAATGGTTTGAGGTTCTTTGTGTTTCCTAGGGTTAGACTAGCATGTGGCAGGAATGAATGGAGACATTACTGGTGCCCACTGGAGCAAATCCATGAACAATGGGAGGACAAGTGATAAAAGTGATTTGTCTCATCTAGCTCAATCTTAAACATACTCTTGTGGCTTTTGAAATATATGACTCCTAGTTTTCTTTTAAAATGTGGCAAATATTTCTAAGTAACTGAAACCTTTAAAACCACCAATAAATCAAAATTCATTTTATGCTAACCTAAATCATTCCTCTAACTGACAATTTTTAACTTTTTTTCAGTTATTATCATCAGTGGTAATTTTCCTTTCTTTTTTTTTTTTTTTTTTGCAAATCAGAAACCTTTGCTTTTATCAACAAACCCCTTTATTTATTTATTTATTTATTTATTTATTTATTTATTTATTTATTTATTTTTGCCTTTTGGGTCACACCCAGAAATGCTCAAGGGTTTTTCCTGGCTCTACACTCAGGAATTACTCCTGGTGTGTTTGAAAACCCCTTTATTTTTAAATTAAACGATATGCCATGTAATTTAGGTTCTGTGCTGCTTACTCCTTAAGATTCTGTATGCTTAGTCATCATATTATCTCCAGTGTGGTATAAAGTAAATGTTTTCCAGTATTACATAGTAGTGGTGAAACTCTTTTTTTGAGTTTCCTTACTTTTGCATTAAGTTGTTTGTTATCACAGATTCATGTCATGTCCTATGTGAGAGCATTTACAGGTTTGCAAAATACAGAAATCAACTTGTTTTAAAGTTAATGGAAAAACATTCCATTGCAAGGGCAATGGAATAAGGAAGCAATACCTAATAAATTTGTGCATAGCTCCCTCACTTTTTTTTATTAAATTAGCACAAATAAAGTATTTTAAGTCTTTCTCCTTTCCTAATGAAATATGTTTTACTTGAAGTTGATTGCTACAGCGCTGTTATTTAATCGTAAACATCATTTACTATAAGTGATTCTATTAAAATGTATTGTTGAAATATTTTAACATTAAATCACTATCACTATCACTATCCTCCCATTGATCATCTATTTGCTCGAGCGGGCACCAGTAATATTTCCATATGTCCTGTATCATGCTAGTAGAGCCCAAGGGCATCTGCTCACTCCAGGAACATAAAGAGCCTCAAACCATTATATTAGGTCATGGGAATGAACTAATATAATTGTTACTGGTATTTGGCATATTAAATACAACACAGACAGCTTGCCAGGCTTGCAGTGCAGGTGGCGTACCCTTGTAGTCACCTCTAAATATAGCATTTATAGATGAACCATGCGCGCTACTGCCACGCCGAGACGGGCTGTGATAGGCTGTCGCTGGATGGAGTTCTGACGAGAGGGAAGTCTGGATGTGGAAAATGGTGGCCCAATGGATTGGGGTGTCATCTGGCTTTTACATTAAAACATTGATGTAACTTTTCTGCTTATAAAAATATCTATTTCCAAAGTAAAAAAACAAACTGAAAGAAATACATATGAGTAAGGAAATGTACCATATACTACCATCTGAGAAAAATATTTTTAGTATCAGTTCTTTACCTTTTTAATAATAGTAACAGAAAATAAATATAAAATGATAGGAATAATAGTAATACAAAATAGATTTATATACACAGTATTTATGTCTATATTTAAAACTAAACAATGTTTGCAGAAATAAATAAAACCATTTGCATTTATTTAGCTAAAATTATATCATGTCCTAAACAACATGAAGAAATTTAAGAATACAATGTGAATAAAAAAACCAAAAATAGGGGCTGGAGCAATAGCCCAGCGGGTAGGGTATTTGCCTTGCACACGTCTGGCCTGGCCCGGGAGTTAGATCCCCAGCATCCCATATGGTCCCCGGAGCTCCGCCCGGAGTAATTCCTGAGTGCAGAGCCAGGAGAGACCCCTGAGCATTGCCAGATGTGACCCAAAGAAGAAAAAAAAAAAAAAACAGTTTTGTATAATTTTGCTTTATGTTATATGAATTATATGCAAGAAAAAAATTAAAATTCTCTTAAAATGGAGAAATATTTCTTAAGATATTTAAAACAAGCAGAAGATTCCAGAGAAAGAAAATATTAAGCTATTACACAGCAACATCACACACATTTAAAAAATAAAATTTGACATACCTATAAAGGAATAAAGATTTGTGAAGATTTTGAGAACTATGAGTTTAGAGAAATTTGGGGAACCCTTGGGGTCAACAATAATCTAGAATTATAAGAAATATTGAAATAGGCTTAAAGTCATCTATGTGCTGCACTGATGAGAACAGACAGAGTAAGATCAGGCATAAGATTGGTGGTGTTTCAGGTTAGATTGTGATTTTGCAGAATGTGGGGAGTCCTCTAGTGGTTTGTCATTGGAAAAGGCTAGCAAAGAAAAAATACAAAAAATCAGGTCAGAAGACTGGGACAAAGTAGGTAATACTAATTAAAGATTTGTTTTGGTAATCAAAAATGGTGTATGGTGAGAGCATTTATTTACATTAGTTAATTAAAATTTATTTACATTAGTTAATTAAAATCCAAATTTTATTCTGAATTTGAATTTCTCTAATAATAAGCTATTTACCTATGACCTTTCTTCAAAATAAACTATAAGAGGGAGACATAGAAAGAGCATAGAGGTTACAGCTCTCTCTAAGAGAGAGAGCTCTTTGATCGTGCACTGTGCTCCCAATAGAGTAACTAATTATAACCTTTGTATTTCGTTTTACTTGCATGAAAATTGAAAACCCTAGGGACATCAGTGCCCACACACCAGCAGGAAGTAGTTTCACAAGATAAGCTAAGCAGTTTCAGATGAGCCTTTGTCCCCAGCAGGAGTGGAAGAGTGAAGTGCTAGGTGTAAATCTTGCTCTTGGAACAGGCAGCCAGTCAGAGTAGATAATAGGATGACTGGGAATGGGATCTGACAGTAGTTAAAAAAGCGCCCAGCCCCATCTCCCTCTCTTCTCTCCCTTTGGCTCTCTTTCTTCTCACTCCCTCTCTGGTCTTCTGTCTCTCCCCAGACGGGCGGGATCAGGTAGGGCAGAGCACCCAGACAGATGGCCAAAGGCAGGCCTCATTGGATCAGTGAAAGGCAGTTACACCCAGGAAGTGACAGATACCAAGCACAGGCAGGAGTCTCACTCACACACTTGGCCATGGCTGGACACCAGACAGGAATAGAGGACCTCCTAGGATACAGGAGGGAGAACTAGTGACATATAAAGAACACAGGGATCTCACCCACGGGCACTTGGTTGTGGCCAGAGAGAGAGGAAGCCATACATGGGTTAGAGACACGGAAGGGACCTGGACATGAGATGGGACAGGGAGGTCATTCACAGGACTGAGCAACATCAGGGACTGACATCTTGTGTATAGGTAAAGGAGAGGCCTGGACATGAGGAGGGACTCAGATGCAGCTGCTCTAACTGTAGAATAAACCATTTTGTTTTTGCCACAGCAGCAATGCTCGAGGTTACTCCTGACTCTGCACCTAGGAAGTACTCCTGACAGTGCTTGCGCCAAATACATGGGATGCCAGGGATCAAACCTGAGTTAGCTGTGTGTAAGACAAGGGATTACACAACCCCTCTGTGCAGGATTTTTTCAGTACAATAATGGAATCAAAACACTCCATAAAATTTAACCTAAAATATAAGGATATTTATATTAAATATATTTTTAATTTATATTAAATATAACTATAATATAACTGTATTATAGTTAACTAAATATTTAATCACATAAAATGGCTATTAATTTGAGGAAGGTAGGGCCAAATTTAATAAATCTTATTCTGACATTTTAATGAGAAAAATTTTATTTTAAAGAAATATATTTTAGATATGTTGTATATATTTCAATGACTTGTAAATATAGTTTATATAGTGTGTATAAATACATAGATATATGCACACTATATATACTATATGTAACTATATATACACACAAAACATTGAAATACATGTATATTTCATGTCATTGATATGTATGGACGTATATAACTATATAGAGTTATATATGTGTACATATGTAGTTGATAAAATATAATGTTATGTATATATGCATATAGTCATCCATTTGGAGACATTTGCATTTTCTGCAGATGCATCGCAGATGCTGTGTGCTATACATAAATAACAAAGGCCAAAATATTGAAATATGGCCCTGCTCATATGAATTGCCTGTGCCTCTTCAAAATTGAACATTCAGACTGTCAGGAAAAGAAATAATGCTAACAATTTTGCATTCTTTATCTTATACCAGGGTTGAAAGGTCAAATAGGGGGATAAGTTGAAATAAATTAAAATCAGTGAGAATAAGCAATCTATCACTATGTGCAGCTTATTTTATAAGCAAATGATCTTACTATTATAAATGCTTTACATTGGAAGAGAAGTAAATTTCTGTCAATACCTATATACAGAAAGATAAAAAGTGATGCTAAAGTTTAAAATAGACTGTCATTTTAGAGATTTCAAAAAAAAATCAAAGAAATTGTGCTTCCATCTTGTCAGATTCACTCAGTTACACATTTTCTCAGTGAAATTGAACACGTCAAATTTACAGTCAATATATATTGACCATTTTCTTCCATTTCCTGGATTTCTTTGTTTTTGCTTGACTTCCAATCAATCTTATAGATACACAAGAACACTATTTATTTTAAGATCACACCTTCACTTGGGACACCTTCGGTCCAATGAAGTCCAGAATAGCTTTCATTTTTATTCAGCTTAGATTAGATTTGTTGCATATTTTCCTCTAATACCATGCTTAGATTTTAATGTAGCTTCTTGAGCATATATACAAAGCATGCATGTGATAGGGACATGTGACTTTCTAAGAAAATAGAAAGTCACAGAAATTTTGTCTTCCTGGTAAACATGTAGTTATAGAGAGTTCACAATTTCTAGTACCTCCAGAAAATATCAATTTATTAAAGGATTGCTAGCTGAAGAGTCCTAAGTTCTGTAGTCAGATATGAAGCACAGACACAGGTCCCATATCCACATAGAGCTAGTAGCATAAAAGGAGACCAACAGCACCAGCCGCTGTTACTGTCCTTCACTTATATCACTTGTCTTCCCATTGTTCATCGATTTATTTGAGCAGACACCAGTAACATCTCCATACATCCTGTCTTGTGCTAGTATAGCCGAAGGGCATCTGCTTGCTCCAGGAAGACAGAGAGCCTCAAACCATTCCATCAGGTCATGGAAATGAGGTCTATAATTGTTACTGGTTTTTGTCAAATCAAATATGACACAGGTAGCTTGCCAGACTCTGCCAAAAAAGAAAAGATAAAAGAAAAAAATATATATATATGTTACTGTCCTACTAGAGACTATATAGCCTTACTCTGCATTATCTATTACACTACAATTCTTTGTTGACCATAAGAGGAAGATGAATCCCAAATAATAGGGGTAAGTCCACTTAAAATTCACCTCACCTCTTGAATTTTATATATATGTATGTGTGTGTGTGTGTGTGTGTGTGTGTGTGTGTGTGTGTGTGTGGTGTGTATGTCCTTTCTTCAATAAGTGAATTACAACTACCACGAAAGGCCACTCAGGATGGGCTGCTTAACCCAGCTGCCAGCCCCAAAAGCTGTTTGGTTTTCTGTCCTTTCCTCTCATAAACGCAGTGTTTGGAGACAACTGAGCACTTATGAAAGCTTCTGCATTTCACCCCAAGAGTCTAATCCTACTCCAATATGAATTTTATAGTGAACATGTAAGGAAAATACACACACATTTTCTACAAAGTTGCTGATTTGATAAAAATATGAGTTTGGTGCTGCATGTTTGCTTTTACTGCTGAACAGCAAAAGCCCACTTGAGAATTAGGTTGAAGGAGAAGGATGGAGAATAAGGGAATCATAACTAAGGAAGTGTCCAGATAATTTACAGTCAGTTCCAGAGTCACTTTTATAGCTGAAATCCTTTATCACATGGGGTAAATTTGTGAGCTATTCTCTTTAAAATATCCTAAAATTAAATTTGTTTCTCCTATAATTCTTGAATAAAACTAATTTGTGTAAATAATGATTCCACATTTTCTAATCAATAATGCAGAAATGTATTTGTTCAAATTAATTGTTTTTAAATAATGTTCCCATTACAAATATAAATAATCTTTTGAAAATATTTGCTAAATTATAATTTTAAATTAGAAATTGAGAAGACAGAAATATCCAATATTTTCATACCAGGAGTACAGCAATTCACTTTCCTTTTTCTCTGACTAAACAGGTAGGGTCAGTGATATATAAACTATGCCACACTGGATGGTGTGAATACAGGTGCAGTTTTCCCTATCACTAACTATATGCATAATACATACCATGTCACATGCTCTTGAATTACTCATTCCAGTTATATGTGTATAGTAGACATTATAATGTATTGATACTCAACAAATACAAATCCACCAACTTTTCATTACTCTATTTCCCACTGTAATATTTCTATTTTATTTGTATTTGGTAGCACTAAAACCTATCTCTAAACCATTGAAAACGCACAAATGTAAGCAGCATTCAGGTTAATGTTTGCAAGCAAGCATATTACATAAATTTGATCTTTCACATGTATTCATGACAAATGCTCTCTGTTCATTTTTAGGGGGTGAGTGTTGGGCCACCCCATCTGTGTTAGGGTCTATTCCTGATTCTGTGCCCAGAGTTCAGTCAGCTCAGCTTAGGGAATATGTTTGGTGTCAAGGATTAAAGCTGGGTGTCAGCATCAAAGCAAGAGCTTTAATTCCTGCATTGCTCTCTGTCTGACTTTCTGTTATCAATGATTAAAAATTAAAAATATGCTATGAAATAATTATAAACTCAATAATTCAGTATATATATTTATCTTAGGGTGCTCTTTGGCCATGTTCTCAAGAAGCACAGCAGAAACAAGAATCGGGATATTGAAGGGACCACAGTGACAAAGATAGTTGGAAGTGATCGTGCTGAATAAGAACAGAATGCTGAAAACAGGTAAAGGAAATGGCCTATCAGTATCTATATCACAAGCATAATGTCTAAAAAAGGAAAAAATGAAGGGGAGAGAGAGACAGAGAGCACAGAGAGAGAGAGAGACAGAGAGAGAGACAAAGACAGAGAGAGACAGAGACAGTGCCATAGAGACAGGCATGGGCAGGGTAGAAGGAGAGTGAGAGTGATTGTAAGGAAGAATACTGAAGACATTGGTGGTGGGAAATATGCATTGGTGGAGGGATGGGTTTTGAGCTACTGTATTGCTGAAACCCAATCATGAACAGCTTTGGAACTGTAGCTCACGGTGATTCAACCAAAAAAAGAAAAAAATATATTTGTATTCAGGTTATTTGTTCAGAAAGTATTCTGAAAGGTGCTTTCAGGGGATTACAGAAGGACTTGGAAAAGGAACAACAGAAACAATTAGGGATAGATGGTGCAGGAGTTCACCACAGTGGCTCTAGCATATAAATTCTGCCTTCAAGTTGTTTCCACCTCAGTCCGCTATTATAATGGTTAACTCCATACTAATATTGCTTTCTAATGTACTGCTGCACTGACAAACACCTTATTCTTAAGACAGATAGTGAGATCTTGGTGAAAAATAGCCACCAAAATGGACAAGTAAATAGTAAAATGAAGCCTGATAGAGAGTGGCAGTATATTTACATTATAGAACACAATGAAATTTATATCTCAAACATCTTACTTTATAAAATTAGGTGCACACAACTTTTTTTTTCTGCTTCTGGGTTACATACAGAGGTTCTCAGTACTTATTCCTGGCTTTGAGCTCAGGAATGGGTGCTGGTGGTATTGCCAAGGTCGGCAGACCATAGAATCCAGGACAGCAATAAGAAGAAAATGGCTTTAGCCACTGCACTATCTTTCTGGCACCAGGTCTAACTGGTAAATAAGAGGAAATGTATTAAACTAAAAAGGCACAATGAGGGATCAGAAAAATATTAAAGCAATTAGAGCATTTGCCTCGTACCCAGCTGGAATCAATATCCATCATCACAGATGGTTCCTGTTCTCCACCAGGAGTAATTCTTGATTGTACAGCCAGGAGTAATCCCAGAGTACCACGGAGTGTGGCCCTACAAATTTATAAAAAAGAAGAATGAGATGGAGTGGAGATGGAGGGGTATAGGGAGTGGAGGGGAGGAGAAGGAGAGGAGCATGGTGATACAACATGAGCATTTCCTTTGAATTTTAATTCAGTGAATTATATGCATAAACGTTTCATATATAACCGGTAACAGATTTCAAATACCTCTATTTATTATTCTTTGTTGTTGCTGTGGGTAATTATTTCATTAAGTAAGGCATTCATGGTTATTAATTTATCATTTGGTTTGTCTTTTACTTTTCACAATCTTTTTCTTCCACTTCTTTTATTCCAGAATCTTAATGTTCACTTTCATATTTCTTTATTATTCTAATTTCATTTATTTGCTATAGTAAATCATGAATAAGAGTATTGCTAGTATAATTACTACTATCAACTTCATGAAATAAAATAAATTTTAAAAATAATCATCAGGTAGTTCTCAAAATATTGCAACTACAGTATACTTTTGCTGTTAGCATATAACACAATAGTCATTTTCAAAAATAACATACCGGTGATTTCATATTTTAATACCAATAAAAATGTCAAATAAAAGAAATGAAATGTATGCAGTTACTTTCTAAATTTAGCATATAAATCAATAGAGTACACAAAGACCAGAATATCCAGATAATAGAGTAAAGCTTGTTTTATTTTTTTATTTCTTTTTCTTTTTTTAATTTTTTTTTATTTTTACAATTACAAAGATATACAATTAAAAAGTTAATATTTGGGTTATGGTCATACAGTGTTCCGGCACCCATCCTGCCATCACTGCCCATCTCCAACCACCAACATCCCCGGTTCCCTCCCCCCCTCCCCAGCCCTCCTCCATGGCAGGTTCTTTATTTCTTTCCCTTTCTCTCTCTTCCTCTTTTCCTTCCCCTCCAGACTATGGATTACAGAACATACATTAAAAGGTAGTCATGTGTGTCCTTTGCCTCTATTTAATGCTCAGTTCTAGGTTGGCATTAGTACCCTCGACAATTGTTAGCACACTGTTCCATTTTCTATCCTACCTAGCCTCTGACTCCCACACGTCTTTGATAATCTCCACCTTTGACAAGACCTCCTGATATATGCTTCACCCGACCTTGGATATCGGTATCATAATATGTTCATATATATTTATGGCATGCAAATAAATGCAGTCATTCTGTATCTGTCTCTCTCCTTCTGGCTAATTTCACTCAACATAATCTTCTCCATGTCCATCCATTTATAGGCAAATTTTATGACTTCATTTTTCCTAACAGCTGCATAGTATTCCATTGTGTAGATGTACCAAAGCTTCTTTATCCAGTCATCGATTTTCGGGCACTCTGATTGCTTCCAGATTCTGGCTATTGTGAATAATGCTGCTATGAACATAAAAGTAGGGATGTTGTTTCCGCTGCATATTTTTGGTTTCCCAGAGTAGATTCCCAGGAGTGGTATGGCTGGGTCAAATGGGAGTTCAATTTCTAGTCTTTGGAGGAAAGTCCATATTGTTTTCCAGAAAGGCTGTACCAGCCGGCATTCCCACCAACAATGGATGGGTGTCCCTTTTCCCCACATCCACGCCAGCACTTGTTGTTCTTGCTCTTTTGAATATGTGCCAGTCTCTGTGGTGTAAAGTGGTATCTCATTGTTGTTTTGATTTGCATATCTCTGATGATTAGTGATGATGAGCATTTTTTCATATGTTTCTTGGCCATTCGAATTTCTTCCTTGCTGAAGTTTCTGTTCATTTCTTCTCCCCATTTTTTGATGGGGTTGTTTGTTTTCTTCTTGTAAAGTTCTACCAGTGCCTGATATATCCTGGATATTAACCCCTTATCAGATGGGTATTGGGTGAATATTCTTTCCCATTCTGTGGGCTGCTTTTGTATCTTAGTCACTGTTTCTTTTGAGGTGCAGAAGCTTTTTAGTTTCATGTAGTCCCATATGTTTATCTTTTCTTCTAGTTGCTTTGTTAGTAATGTTTCACCTTTGAAGATGCCTTTAGCTTCAATGTCGTGGAGGGTTTTCCTATATTTTCTTCAATGTACTTTATGGATTCAAGTCTGATATTGAGATCTTTAATTCATTTTGA
Organism: Cryptotis parvus; assembly: GCA_021461705.1. Taxonomy (NCBI): domain Eukaryota; kingdom Metazoa; phylum Chordata; class Mammalia; order Eulipotyphla; family Soricidae; genus Cryptotis; species Cryptotis parvus. Next base: position 25,074 of record JAJIBD010010057.1, on the reverse strand, counting down.
TCTGATTTTTGTGCATGGTGTTAGACACAGGTCCAAATTCATTTTTTACATGTCGCTGCCCAGTTTTCCCAACACCACTTGTTGAAGAGGCTTTCCTTACTCCATTTTAGACTCATTGCACCTTTATCAAAGATTAAATGATCATGTGTTTGACATTGAGTGTCAGGATACTCAATTCTATTCCATAGGTCCACAGGTCTGTTTTTATTCCAATACCATGCTGTTTTAATTACTACCGCCTTGTAGTACAGTTTGAAGTTGGGAAAGGTGATGCCTCCCATCTTCTTTTTCCCGAGGATTGCTTTAGCTATCCTTGGGGGGTTTATTGTTCCATATGAATTTCAGGAGCGTTTGGTCAATTTCTTTGAAGAATGTCATTGGCATCCTTATAGGGACTGCATTGAATCTGTACAGAGCTCTAGGGAGTATTACCATTTTGACAATGTTGATTCTCCCCATCCATGAACAGGGAATATGTTTCCATTTCCTTGTGTCCTCTTTTATCTCTTGGAGCAGTGTCTTATAGTTTTCTTTGTACAGGTCCTTTACACACTTGGGTAAGTTGATTCCTAGGTATTTGATTTTCTATGGCACAATTGTGAATGGAATTGTTTCCTTAATATCCCTTTCTTCTCTTTTTGTTATTTGTATATAGGAAAACCACTGACTTTTGGGTGTTGATTTTGTATCCTGCCAGTCTACTATATGCGTCTATTGTTTCTAGGAGTTTTTGGTAGAGAGTTTAGGGTTCTCTAGGTATAATATCATGTCATCTGCAAATAATGATAGCTTGACTTCTTCCTTGCCTACCTGGATGTCCTTTATGTCCTTTTCTTCTCTGATTGCTATGGCAAGTACTTCCAGTACTATATTGAATAAAAGAGGTGAGAGTGGGCAACCTTGTCTTGTCCCTGATCTCAGGGGAAGGCTTTCAACTTTTCCCCATTGAGAATGATGCTCGCTGTGGGCTTTTGGTAGATGGCTGTAACTATCTTGAGGAAAGTCCCTTCAATTCCCATTTTCTGGAGGTTTTTTAATCATGAACGGGTGCTGGATCTTGCCAAATGCTTTCTCTGAGTCTATTGAAGTAAAAGCTTGTTTTAGGCATGTCTCAAACTAGTGTTAATTTAGAGATATAGTGATGAACATATTATATTTTGACAATGTTTCCCATACTTCAAAAAAACAATATACTAAATAAGTAACTACTAGTGCATCATTAAATGAATGTGTGGTGTCAGGATGCCTTCAAGTACATCGAAAAAATAGCTGAAAGAACAAAGAACCTCCAGGTTCGTGTACATCTCTTTCGGGCCCGTTCTCCCTGTATTAACATATGCCTCAGAGACCTGGGCCCTACGAAAGTAGGATGAGAATGCTATTCGGGTCTCCCAGAGAGGATTCAAAAGAGCTATCCTTGGAATATCACACCTCACTCAAGTGAGAGAAGGAATCGGAGTTCCCACCTCCATTGAACATCCAGAGTCAGGGACGTTCTCTTTTGCCAAGGCATGGAAAATCAGATGGGCTTGACATGTAAAGTGATTTGGAGATGACCAATGGACTAGAGCTGTTACCGACTGGATGCCACGAGACATCAAAAGATCACGTGGCCGCCCACCTACAAGATGGTCAGACTTCTTCATCAAGAGACCGAACAAACCAATTGAGGTTGTTTGTATTCCTGAAGCAAGCAGATGTCATTGGGCTACTCTGGCAGGTTATAGGGTCAAATGGAAATGTTATTAGGGCCCGCTCAAGCAAATCGATGAATAACGGGATGTCAAGTAATCAAGTGATCAAGGTTTCAGGAATGAAAGTCAGGTTATCATATTCAAGGCAGGCATCCTTCCTGCATACTGTCGCTCCAGCCCTGTAATATTTTTTGAAAAATATAAGTAAATGCAATGGCAATTTGATGGTTCATGTAAGTGACTCTGGTTTATTGTAAATTAAACTAATGCCCTTAGCTTCTAGATTTAATTTTGATGGACTGAATTAGCTACTTATAGACAGATGACGTTTTGCACTTCTAAATTTCTCTTTTGTCTTTTATAATTAGATAATCTTGAAATTTTAACATGTTTTCTTTTTAAATCCAGTGGAATGATGCTGAGGAATTTCCTAAAGCTTGATTTTTTTTTCATATGACTGAACAACTCAATGTTATGAGAGTGATTACCATAATAGCTGTGAAATTCATTTTACTCTTTACTTTTAAATTATATGGCATTGATATATTGTTCTGATGCAGAGATACAATTTTCTTTGGTGTGGAACTGTATTGTGTCAAATGATATTCTGAATTCAAATAATAATGTTACAGAAAAAATAAAACATTTCAACTCTTCAGTTACAGTACACAGTTTCTAACAATTTTCTTTTTTAAAATTGAAATAAACAAATGGTCCAAAACAAAAATTGTGAAGTAATGAAATGTGCCCAAGTTTGCCTTTTATTACTCCTTGGTTAGCTGAATTCCAAACAAGTATATTGTATATAAATCTGAGGTTTCATTTATAATATAAGGATTTCCTATCAAATTTATAGGTACATAATTAATTTTTCCTGCATAAGTCAGAGTCATAACTTAAATACATCAGATAATCAACCTTCCTCAAAGATTTTAGAAATTTTAGGGCGATTTCTAAAATCATATCATTGCTTTGCTCTTGCTTTGTGCTGTAGACCAGGCAAAGATACATTACAGAGATTCAGAAATCACAGGCTTTTGGGACAAAATATCTGATAGATATAACAGGTTTTAAATGCTATGCTATTAAATCTGTTAAATGTTAGCCAGTTCATATTTTCTATTTTATTTAAAAGTTCATAGCAATTTGAAGAACAGTGAGTCAGTCGTATCAATTTATGGGCTAAAAGTCCTTACCCAGCTGCCTTATGAATTATATTTTAACATGTCTGACAATAGACAAGTGTTTGTTGCACAATTTGTGGTTAGCCAGAGACAGAACATTAGAAAGGGTTTTAATGATTCATATCTGCCCCATAAGTACCAGCAAATAGGTATTTTAGTGAAAATGTTCTTATTCATTTAAAGTATGACTAAATATATAGGATGAAGAAAAATGTAGTATAATGTGCATGTGTATGCATTTCTGACTATATCGAGGTCATATGTGTTCAGAAAAGGGAAATAATTTGCAACATAATAATGACAGAGAATAAACTAAAAAACAGAAATCACATAATAACCAATAAGAAATAAAAGTTAAAAAGTAGCAACTCAATAATCTATGAAATGAAAGCAGCGCAGCAAGGGAGACTAACATAGGGACAGTAGAGAACGGGAGGCTAGTACTTCACTTCATTCGTGGCTTTAAAACACTCTAGTTCCATGTAACTTCTCTAATTAAATATTTTGAGAACCTGCTTTTATATATTTGTATATAAGCTCAGATCTCTATCAAAGGAAAGGATGCTGCAGAGGTTAAGTGATTCAATCATTTTTGCAGAGTAGATAGTTAATAATAATCACTTTCCTCTAAAGTATCAGGCTCTTAAAATATTGCATATTGGTTAGTTGTTCATAATTATTTTGCAGTCTAGAACATTTTTAAACATTACAGCTATCTAATGTCGGTGGCCCTGGGCAGCAGCACCCCCGCACAAATGAGGAAGACCTAGATCTTGCCGGACTTCATCCCTCGCGGAAAAAGGACTTAGGAAAAACTCTGCCTTGCTGCTGCTGCTGCTGCTGCTGCTGCTGCTGCTGCTGCGCCAGAAAGGAAAGAAAGAAAGAATGACAGTGATGCAGCGGGGAGCTCTGGATAGCAGCACTCCCTTTACTGAACACAGTTTAAGCCTTTTATACAACATTTTGGGGGTAGGGGGTACAAGCACACATAACAGGGCATCTGCAAGCTCCTGGGCCATTGTAACAGATAACAATCTTCAGAACAAATGACAATCACAGATTTAGCATTTGCAAGGTAATATTTGCAAGGTAATGATCACTGATGTACATATTCCTGTGATCAGAGGTCAGAAGACCAGGCACATTCTGCCTCACCTTAGCTTGGATATTCACAGATGTTCTGGGTGTAACCATATGGGCAGGCCCCATTTCTGGGTTCTTCCCTTAGGGCCTTGTTGCAGAAAAGTGTTGGACCCTAAGGCTCGCAGCTCAGAACCCAACAATCTAAAGAGTTTCATATACTTTATATAGAATAGAGCATACTGAAGATATCATTGGCCTAGTTTGAACATTATTAGATTTTATTTCTTTTAGTCTGATTTTTCTGAGTCATTGGGGAGAAAAATAATGAACATCTAATGAAAGGAAATTCCATGTTTACTATTTTCTAAAGAAAGAAGATGTGTCATATGTTCAATCATATCTGCTTATTTGTTTCTCATTAAGCATTGAAAAAATGCTCTTATTTTTGTACTAACATTCACTCATGTTCAAGTTCCTTATCAGGAAATAAAACAAAATGTCACATTCTTCTTGCAGTCAGGAAAACCTAGATCTTACATCTTTTATTTTTATTTAATATAAAATTACCTAATTTCAAATAATTAAATAGCATATGTAGAATTACATGCAAAATAATAAGAATAAAAAGAAGCCATATTTCTGAAAACATAATAAATAATGGACTGATGAATCCAGTGTTTGTTTTTCCCATACAGACATTCATATATAACAGAGTCCCTTTAAATTCTTTATGCACCACTTTGAGAATAAAGACATTTTCTTTACTAGTCAGAACTCCTGTAAATTCTAAAGGAAAAAGATATGGATACCTCTGAGGAAACTACAAAGGCTGGGAAAATATACACACCTGCACCAAAAGGCAGACCATGAGGAAAAAAGTACAGATTTAGAAATAAATGTTTATAAGACTGCTGAATTCTAAGCAAATTATCTCAAATTTTAATTTATCACCATTCCATAAAAAAGCAGAAGGCAACTGTAATATTATGCGGATATCAGTGACCACTAACCCACTTCAACCCTAACTTTGGCTCTTCAGATTCAAATTCTTATTTGTGAGTCACAGGAGGATTTTCATGAAGAGAATAACTAGAGAGAAGAAATAAAAACATGATTTTTATCTAATATTCTGTGATAAAAATACCATAGTCTAGGTAATATATCTATGGTACTGATGTGCAATGCGACTTAATCCCAGCACATCAGAGTGCCCAAGATATTCCAACTGCCCAAGACTACCCCTATATCATCTCAAGTCCATTATTCATTCGCTCCCAACTCCTAGTCACTCTGCTTAGTAATCAGTTTTACAATCCAAGAACAAGCATTTATTACTGTTTCTTACTCTTGTTACTTTCTATTACTTTATTTTGTCTCTGTACAGTTCACGGTGGAGTGAGGTCATGCTGTTTTGTCCTTCTCTTGTTTTGCTTAATGTAATGTCCTCTAGTCCATCCATATTGCACCTAACTGCAGTCACCACACATACACGCATGCCCGTACACACACACACACACATATATATATATATATATATATATTATATATATATTCTTTACATTTTATTCTGTCATTGGGCACTGGAGTTATTTCCATATTCTGGTCTTTGCATTAAATTCTGCTATGAACTTAGATATGAGTATATATTTTCAAAATAGTTTTTTTGTGTCCACACTAAAGTTGCCAAAAATAAAATGCTGGACCATATGGGAGTATTATTCCTACACTGATGAATCTCAATACTGGTTTTCATAGAATTGGAACCAAGGCACATTGCCCTGAGCAGTGAATAAGGGTTCCTTTAAACTTCTCCCTACAAATGTGGTTATTTCAAGTCTTTTTGGTACATGCCATTTTCACTATTGTGAGATCATTTCTTACATGTGCTTTTTGATCTAAAAACCTGATGAGTGATGATGAACATTTTCATGTACTATTGGGATTATTGGTGAATTTCTGCTATTGTTTTTGAGCTTTTTTAGTGTTTACTAAGTCTGTTGAGAGGGAGAAAAAAAGTGCACCCTACCTGGAAGGTTGGGGAGAGAGGGAAACCGGGGACATTGCTGCTGGGAAACACACACGGATGAAGGACTGTGAATTGGAACATTGTATAACTGAAACCCAATAATGATAAACCTTATAATGGACTGAATATCTTTTAGTTTTCAATAAAATAATTAAAAATAAATAAACCTCCTGAGTCTCCAAATACCAGTTTTCCCTCTAGTGATAAGAAAAAACTGCTTGACACATTTAAGATTACATTAATTTGTTACTTAAATTTTAAAAATAAAATATTGCATTTGCAATACTATAAGTGATAGAAGTGATTTTTGTAACAAACAAAAGAAATATATTCTTTCCCTCATAAAAGTCATAGTGGACTTTCAATATACAGATGGCAATGTGCAATCATGCACACCTGGGAACATGATTTGTATAATGTTCTAGTGCAATGTTACTTGAATAAAATATACTAAAGTGAAGAGTGGAGAAGCAATCACATTAAATTCAAATTATTACAAATGTGTGAAGTTTCTTTAAAGAAAATGTGTAGTGTGCCATACAAAACATATTTCCAGAAAGGAATGGAATTCTCAGTGGAGCATATGAAAAAGTCTCTATGAGAAACTGATATTTAATCCGATCCTTAAGAACAAATGAATTTTACTTGGAATAAAATAAGTGTGAGTAAAAATAGCAAAAAAAGAACCACTTTTATCACTTCACTTATCTTCCCATTGTTCATTGATTTGCTCGAGAGGGCAAGTAACATTTCCATAGGTCCTGTCACATGCTAGTGTAGGCCAAGGGCAAATGCTCAGTCCAGGAATATGAAGTGCCTCAAACCATTCCTTCAGGTCATGGGAATGAAGTTTATAATTGTTACTCTTTTGGCATATCAAATATGACATGGGTAGCTTGCCAGACTCTGCCATGTGGGTGGGATAGCAGGGCAGGCTCGCAGTCTGGAGAGCAGGTCTCACACTGAGAGAGCATCCACAAGAGAGTGGATGTGTAGGTCTAAGTAAGGTGGGGCTGTAGGCCCCCATGTCACAGACAAGGTTTTGTACAGTGACCAAAAAAAGTAAAGACAAAGTTTCTGGTTTTAGCCACGGGTTTGTGGTGGCTCCCAAGCCCCAGGCCCCTCCCCAGTAAGGAGAGACAAGAGAGGAGAAGAGAGAGGAGACAAGAAAAGAGTAGAGTTGGACCTCTCTCTGGCCAGCTGCTCCCAACCGGCTCCCTCCCTCTCACCTTGGATCAGGTAGGGCGGTATGCCCAGGTGCAGGGCCCAGTATGGATAGGCCACAGAAGGCCAGGCAAGGGCTGCTACAGGAAGGGCCAGACTCAGAGGTCCAGGTTACTGTAGGGGTTGGAAGCCCAGGATAGGCCAGGTTCAGGCTGGACACGAAGGCCTAGGTACAGGGAAGGTACTGAGCACAAGAGTCTCACCCAAGCGTACAGGGCAGAGGCTGAAAACTAAGGAAAGGTGGGACAGGACAACAGGGACCACTGGGGTGCAGTTGGGAGGCCCAGCAGCAGGCATGGAGAAAGCAGCACAGGAACAGGACAGGGTCATCATATGTGGGATATTAGCAGACTGCATAGGACAGGACCAGGAATTCATTCACGGGTTACAGAGAGGCTAGGCATTACAGGAAGGGACCTGGAAGCCTCGGTATATTAAACTGACTTACTCAACTTTCTGAGTTTTGTATGTAATTCTTTCATACAATCCTCAAGAACCCACTAGCACTGGCAAATTCACTTTCGTGTTAACATATCTGTTAGCAAAAAGAATGGATTAATAAATTTTTTTGGTTCTGCTCGTTATTTCTTTTCTTCATATGGTGATTTTCATGATATTTAATTTATTGTATGTTGTCTTGATGATTCTCTTAAAGGCATCCCCTTTATACCAATTAATTACTTTATGTAGATTTTTTTTTTGCTTTTTGGGTCACACCCGGAGATCCTCATGGGTTACTCCTGGCTCTGCATTCAGGAATTACTCCTGGTGGTGCTCGGGGAACCATATGGGATGCAGGGGGATCGAACCCGTGCTGGCATGGGTCGCCGCTTGCAAGGCAAACGCCCTACCCGCTGGGCTATCGCTCTGGTCCTTTATGTGGGTTTTCAATAACCCAAATTCTCATTATATACAGACTGTATAATGAGGATTTTATTTGTGTGGGGGCCACACCAGAGTTGCTCACAGTTTACTCCTGACTCTGCTCTCAAGGATCACTTTGGCAATGCACAGTGAACCGGATGTGGTGCTAGACTGAGCTGGACCTGGCTGATTGCAATGGGCCTTTCCTCCTTTAATATCCCTCGGGATCCCAATATAATGAATTTAATGTTCCCTGCTTTGTTTGGTTTTATCATAAAAGTGTGCATTGACGTTTTGTAAATATGTCAGTGCATATCAATCATATTGTATTATTTGCTTTATTTATGTCAACTAGGATAAATTTTTATTTTATTTCCTACCATTGAAACTTTATTTTAGTTGCTGCTTCTTCATAAAAATAATATCTGATGCCACTAATTTCTATATAAGACTCAATAACATCCTGTAGATTTTTCCTTTTCTATTCCCAGTAATGTATGCCTTGATTCTTTACCACTATGATAAAGTTTTTCAACAATCTCTTCCTAATGCTCTCAAAGATAGCAGATTACTGTAAAATTTACAGCATAGTTTTATTTTTCTGTAGGTTATAAGTCTAGACAATGCATAGCTTAATCCTCTGCTCAGAGTTGCACTGGGCTGACTTAAAAGGTAACCAGGATTCAGATTCTCTTTGAACTTGAAGGTAGTAAGGAAACATATTTACTTTTGATTTATTGTTGTCATTAATTTTTCTTACTTTCAGTTTTTGGAGGAATGTCCATATGTTTTCCGAAAAGGCTGTACCAGTCAACATTCCACCAACAATGGAAGAGAGTCCCTTTCTACCCGCATCTGCGCCAGCTCATGTTTTTCCTGCTCTTTTGAATATGTGCCAGTCTCTCTGTGGTTTGAGATGATATCAATATTCTTTTGATTTGCATATCTCTGATGATTAGTGACTATGAACATTTTTTCATATGCCTTTTGGCCATTTGAATTTCTTCTTTGTTGAGTTTTCTGCACAAACACAAAAGCCCAGGTCCAGATGGATTTACTAGCGAATTCTTCCAAACCTTTTAAGGAGGACCTACTCCTGTGCTTTTCAAGCTCTTCCAGGAAATAGAAGAAACAGAAACACCCCCAAATAGCTACTATGAGGCACATATCACCCTGATACCCAAAGCAGAGAGAGACAACACACACACAAATAAAGAAAACTATAGACCAATCTCCCTGATGAACATAACACTACGATCTTCAACAAAATACTAGCAAACAGAATCCAAAGACTCAAAAAGATTATACATCATGACCAAGTAGGATTCATCCAGGGAATAAAAAGGTTGGTTCAACATTCATAAGTCAATCAACATAATACATCAAATCAATAAAAGAAAAATAAAAACCATATTATCATATCCATAGATGCAGAGAAAGCATTTGACAATATACAACACCTGTTCATGATAAAAAACCCTCCATAAAATGGGAACTGAAGGAATCTTCCTCAATATAGTCAAAGCCATCTACCAAAAGCCCAAAGCGAGTATTATTCTCAATGGGGAGCAACTGAAAGCCCTCCCCCTGAGACTGAGGACAAGATAAGGTTTCCCACTCTCACCACTTCTATTCAGTATAGTACTGGAAGTACGTGCCATAGCAATCAGAGAATAAAAGGATATTAAGGGAATCCAGATAGGCAAGAAAGAAGTCAAGCTATCACTATTGCAGATCATATGATATACTTGAGAACCCTAAACTCTCAACCAAAAAGCTCCTAGAAACAATAGATAACTATAGTAGAGTGACAGGGTATAAAATCAGTACCATATGTTTATCTTTTCTTCTAGTTGCTTTGTTAATGGTGTTTCACCTTTGAAGTTGTCTTTAGCTTTAATGTCAGGGAGGGTTTTTCCTATATTTTCTTCAATGTACTTTATAGATTCAGGTCTGATATTGAGATCTTTAATCCATTTTGATCTGATTTTTGTGCAGGGAGTTAGAATTCTCTGGGTTTAAAGGGTTCATGTGATTAAAATTCGCTCTACATTTTGTTGATCACTAAGCAGCTAGTCTTGGGGCCTGATTCTTCTCCACCATGAGGGGACCAGAAGTGGGCTGTTTTCAAGGTAATAAAACTTCCTAAAGCCTAAATGGTTACTTACATCCACAAGAGAACAAGAGAACAGCACCTGGGTGTACAGGACAGGGCATGCTTGGCCTTCTGACTACTTTGTTGCAATGGCCCAGGATGCTTGTTTGTGCTTTATATCCCCTCTACCCAGAAATGTATAAAGAGCCTAAGCTATACTCAGAAACTGAGGACTGCTCTCCATAACTCCCGCTGCATTAGTGTCTTTCTTCCCTTTCTCAGCAAGGCCAAGGCAGGCAGAGTTTCTCCCAAGTCCATCCCTGTCCTCTTTTGAAGGGATGAAGTCCGGCTTGACCTAGGTCTTAAACATTTGTGCCGGAGGCTGCTGGCCAGGGCCCCCGACACATTTGATTATCGTCTTATTTTAAGTTCACATTGGGAAAAGTACTTTGATTCTGTGGAGACTGAAGCAGTCATCGAAGCCCTAGTCAAACAGAGTGTTCAAACCCAATACATCAAGATCCTTTGTGAGCTGTATTACGGATTCACCACCAGGATCTCACCATTCTACAAAGAAGTGATCATTGATGTGAAAAGAGGGGTTCGACAGGGTGATACCATTTCACCAAAACTCTTCAGCGCCACCCTCGAGAACATCATGCAACAATTAGAATGGGAAGGAATGGGAGTGAAGATAGATGGTCGGCAACTACACCACCTCCGCTTCGCTGATGACATTGTTCTAATAACACCAAACATTAGCCAAGCGGCACAAATGCTGGCTGACTTTGACCGAGAATGTGGAAAGATAGGTCTACAGCTGAATCTAAAGAAAACTATGTTCATGAAGAATGAACTAGTTCCAGAGGCCCCATTCACTCTCAATGGAACAAACATCTCTGAATGCAGCAGTTATGTGTACCTAGGTCGAGAAATCAACATAATGAACAACCTAAAACCTGAGCTGCAGGAGGAAGAGAGCAGCATGGAATGCCTTCAAAGGCATCGAAGAAACAGCTAAAAGGACAAAGAACCTCTGGCTCTGGGCACATCTCTTTGACTCCACTGTTCTCCCTGCATTAACATACGCCTCAGAGACATGGGCCCTACGAAAGCAGGGGTGAGAATGCTATTCGGATCTCCCAGAGAGGAATCGAAAGAGCTATGCTTGGAATATCATGCCTCACTCAAGTGAGAGAAGGAATCCGGAGTTCTGACCTCTGTCGCTATTCCAGAATCAGGGATGCTGTCTCGTTTGCCAAGGCATCGAAAATCAGATGGGCTGGACATGTAATGCGATTTGGAGACAACCGCTGGACTAGAGCCATTACCGACTGGATCCCACGGGATGTCAAAAGATCACGTGGCGGCCCACCTACCAGATGGTCAGACTTCCTTGTAAAGACACTGAAGGAATGGTTTGAGGCTCTTTGTATTCCTGAATCAACCAGATTCCATTGGGCTACATTGGCACGTGATAGGGTCCAATGGAAATGTTACTGGTGCGCTCGAGCAAATCGATGAATAACGGGATTCAAGTGATCAAGTGATCAAGTGATTGGGAAAAGTAACATAATGCATTCAAAAAAATAACTCCAATCCTTGTCGTAGTAATAATACTGGCATGTACAACCAAAGGCATGAGCAACACTTTATCTTGCATGAGCAATACTTTATCTAGTCTTTGGAGGAATGTCCATATTGTTTTCCAGAAAGGTTGTCCAAGTTAGGCAGAGGTGATGAGCCTATGATACTCGTGAACTACTCCCAGCACTAGGCTAGTGATCACTTCTGCATGTGCTCAGGAACCATATGGGTAACGCTATAACTATATACTGACCCATATTCTATAACTTAAACAACATCTTAGAGGTCTCTATCTCATTGATACAACATTTTTATGCATGGCTAAGAAAGGAACTATAGGATCAATTGAGATGTGAATTTCAGATTCTCTTATCAGTTATAAAGCAGATTAGGAGATAAACCACTATTACTGTAGCACAAAAGAATACAGAAGAATATAATAAATACCAGAATGGAAAGAAAAACAAGAAAGAAGAAACAAATTAGCTAGGTATTATCACCATTTATCACTTCTTTAAAATAATTCCTTTTAGTGACAAGAGTGATAATATAATGGAAGGGCATTTGTCTTGCATGAGGTTGACCCAGGTTTAACTCCCAGTACTGCATATGGTTCCCCAACCCCTTCCATGAGTGACCCCTGAGAACAAAGCAGAGCCAAGAGTAAACCATGAACAAAGCTGGGTGTAGCCCCCAAAGAGTAATAATAATAATAGAATAGCTAGCAAAATTGAATTAATCTTAATACAGTCCATAGCACTGTCATTTTTCTTATATCGCGTCCATCAGGCTGTTGAAGGGCTCTAGAGAATGAGCTAAATAGTGCTTATTTTTACTGCATGACTAATAATGTCCTTATTATTTAATTTTAACAGGGGCAGTTATATTTCATTTATTATTTCTATCTGCCCTTTTTGCAGATAGAAATAAATGCAAATTTATGAAGAATAGAAAATAAAGCTTTTTTAATTGATTGTACCAAAATTCATCCTTTTCTTCCTTTACTCCTCTATGGCCATGCCCGTTTCTATGTCTTCTATGCCTACAAGTGTCGAACAAACACCTGATACAAGCTTGATCCCACATACCCAGTCCTCTCAACACAGCTGGAAGCAACTTCCAAACACAGTAATAGTGTCTGAGAGAGAACTAGATGGGGCCCGTAACCCTCCCCTCAATTGATAGACAAAAATATTTATATTTAAAATTAACTTTATTTACAAATCTTTTATGAACCCATGATTTTCTATATGTTTATGTGTTATCTTGCTTTGTGTTTTTAAACATGGGAAATGAGAGGTAGCAAATTTCCATAGGATAATTCCGCACAATAAGTTTACAAATTTCTAATCATCTAATGAAACAAATAGAAAGTTGCCCATGAAAATAATAATTAGTACTTCATAAAAATACTATATTCTCATTGCAACTATTTTTGTTTCACAAATACAAGTCTATATTATTTCCTTAGAATTTATGCAATGACCGAAACTTCCTCTTAATCTCATCTTGACTACTAGCCCCATATTAACTTCTCCTGATTTGACTATTTTTCTGTTAAAATGTTGCCATATTAGTTTCATTGAAACATAGTCTGCTGTACTGGTATCAAGTTCCTGAGTTCCTTTTTTTTTCTTTTTTTGCTTTTATGGGTCACACCCGGCAATGCTCACAGATTACTCCTGGTTCTGCAGGAAGGAGTTACTCAGGGACCATATGGGAAGCTGGGAATTGAACCTGGTTCAGCCTACAGCAAGGTAAATGCCCTACCCACTGTGCTATTGCTACAGCCCCATCAAGTTCCTGGTTTCTTATAACTATAAATTCTTGGTTTCTTATACAATAAAAAATTTAGTTTTACATTTTTATGCCCAAAATCTTATTTATGATTTTTTTTAATTGCCTCACATTTTGGATCAAGATGTACTGGCTAGCTTCTGGTCAAGAGCTGAGCTGATCTGGGCAGTTTAGCTACAGAGTACTAAGTAATTCATTAAGGTAACAAGCAAAACTGAAAGTAGCAGTCAGGGTTTTAATTACTGCAATAATACAAAGCAAGAAGCCACAGAAAATCAAATACCTAGGAATCAACTTACCCAAGTGTGTAAAGGACCTGTACAAAGAAAACTACAAGACACTGCTCCAAGAGATAAAAGAGGACACAAGGAAATGGAAACACATTCCCTGCTCATGGATGGGGAGAATCAACATTGTCAAAATGGTAATACTCCCTAGAGCTCTATACAGATTCAATGCAGTCCCTATGAGGATACCCATGACATTCTTCAAAGAAATTGACCAAACAATCCCTGAAATTTGTATGGAGCGATAAACCCCCAAGGATAGCTAAAGCAATCCTCGGGAAAAAGAAGATGGGAGGCATCACCTTACCCAACTTCAAACTGTACTACAAGGCAGTAGTAATTAAAACAGCATGGTATTGGAATAAAAACAGACCCGTGGACCTATGGAATAGAATTGAGTATCCTGACACCCAACCTCAAACACATGATCATTTAATCTTTGATAAAGGTGCAACGAGTCTAAAATGGAGTAAGGAAAGCCTCTTCAATAAGTGGTGTTGGGAAAACTGGGCAGCGACATGTAAAAAAATGAATTTGGACCTGTGTCTAACACCATGCACAAAAAATCAGATCAAAGTGGATTAAAGATCTCAATATCAGACTTGAAACCATAAAGTACATTGAAGAAAATATAGGAAAAACCCTCCATGACATTGAAGCTAAAGGCATCTTCAAAGATGAAACATCTCTAACAAAGCAACTAGAAGAAAAGATAAATATATGGGACTACATGAAACTAAAAAGCTTCTGCACCTCAAAAGAAACAGTGACTAAGATACAAAAGCAGTCCACAGAATGGGAAAGAATATTCACCCAATACTCATCTGATAAGGGGTTAATATCCAGGATATATCAGGCACTGGTAGAACTTTTACAAGAAGAAAACAAACAACCCCATCAAAAAATGGGGAGAAGAAATGAACAGAAACTTCAGCAAGGAAGAAATTCGAATGGCCAAAAAACATATGAAAAAATGCTCATCATCACTAATCATCAGAGAGATGCAAATCAAAACAACAATGAGATACCACTTTACACCACAGAGACTGGCACATATTCAAAAGAACAAGAACAACAAGTGCTGGCGTGGGTGTGGGGAAAAGGGGACACCCATCCATTGTTGGTGGGAATGCCGGCTGGTACAGCCTTTCTGGAAAACAATATGGACATTCCTCCAAAGACTAGAAATTGAACTCCCATTTGACCCAGCCATACCACTCCTGGGAATCTACTCTGGGAAACCAAAAATACGCAGCGGAAACACCATCCCTACTTTTATGTTCATAGCAGCATTATTCACAATAGCCAGAATCTGGAAGCAACCCGAGTGCCCGAAAATAGATGACTGGATAAAAAAGCTTTGGTACATTTACACAATGGAATACTATGCAGCTGTTAGGAAAAATGAAGTTATAAAATTTGCCTACAAATGGATGGCCATGGAGAAGATTATGTTGAGCGAAATTAGCCAGAAGGAGAGAGACAGTTACAGAATGACTGCATTTATCTGCATAACATAAATATATAGGTACATATTATGATACCAATATCCAAGGTCAAGTGAAACATACATCAGGAGGTCCTGTCAAAGGTGGAAATTATCACAAACGTGTGGGAGTCAGAGGCTAGGTAAGACAGAAAATGGAACAGTGTGCTAACAATTGTGAGGGTACTAATGCCAACCTAGAACTGAGCATTAAATAGAGGCAAAAGGATACACATGACAACCCTTTAATGTATGTTCTGTAATCCATAGTCTGGAGAGGAAGGAAAAGAGAAAGATAGAGAAATGGAAAGAAATAAAGAACCTGCCATGGAGGAGGGCTGGGGGGAGGGGGAGGGAACCGGGGACGTTGGTGGTGGGAGATGGGCACTGGTGGCGGGATGGGTGCTGCTACACTGTATGACCAAAACCCAAATATGAACTTTTTAATTGTATATCTTTGTAATTGTAAAAATAAAAAAATTAAAAAAAAATAAATTAGATTCGAGAATTGATTGTCTTCTCTATTTTTCATTCTTCCCATGGCATGACTTGTCGAATTTTATCTGAATCCCAAAAACTGAGAAATGAGACCCTTTTCACTTGAGACTTAGTGACAAAGAAGGGTATGTGTCTCTTAAGCGGCCAATCCGATTTTGGTCCTGGGGCCTCATATGATATTCTGAGCAGTGGGAGGGAATGATCCCTGAGCACAGAGCTAGGAGTAAGCCTGGGTGGGCACTATTAGGTGTTGCCCAAAAGCAAACAAACAAATAAAAAGTCCTAGTGTCAAACAAAAGGCTCAGATAGATTTATAATGAAGACCCAAGGAGCAGTGTTGAAATTATACCTGAGAGGTGGCTAGCCACAGTTTTACGAGCCCTAAGCAGCACTTTTTCCGGAGATAGGGTAAGCCTGGCTACTAAAACTGGTGTGGAGAGCAGGTCTCCCTATGATTCCTGAGCCTGCCTGGTAAAGCTTTGCAAATGTCCATATTTTTGGTCTGAAAATCATACATACTAGATTCCTCAGTGCCTCAATATTGATATTATGTTGCCAAGGCTGCTAAAAGTCTTAATTATTAATCACTCTAAATTTGCCAACAAGCTCAGCTTTCTAGACACTAATTTCCTGTATGTGATGTCTAGTGTTTCCAATTTTTTTGTCTGACAACACTCCTTTGTGGGGCTTCTCTTTATATCCTTCTGTTAATCACTAATGAGTTTTGACCAACTCAGATTAAACACGCAAGTCTCATCACTGTAAATCAGCCTTAATGTAAGACATATAAACACAAAAGCTTATTTTACCACTAACCCTATTAGAGTTTTGTTTTAGACATTTCAAAACAAATAACTAAATTCATTATAACACAGGCCACTATTATGTTAAAATAATACAGTAATATAATAGTCTATTACATGTACTAGTATATCAAGTCATATAAAAATAGGGCTCAATTGCTATTCTCTACATAATTTCAGATCATTCCCTGAAATAACAAAGAAATGAAAAGTGTTTTCTATGAAAATACTTAGATCAGGTGAGAGAGACTATGCAGACAGGGTGTATGCTTGCACAGAGCTGATGGAGATTCAGTCCCCTGCACTGCATGTGGTCCCCTAGCAGGACGATTGCTGAGTGTGTGGCAAGAAGTAAGCCCTGAGCATAGCAGGAACTGACAACATTTTTTTTAAATGCTTAGTCATATATTTTGTGTTTATTAGAGGTTGTATGAAAGAGAAGTTTCAAGTTTTTGTTCCGCATTCCATAAATCTATGACTATATCAATAAATATATTGGGGAAATCCTCTTATCTTTTCCTTAGGTGTAATGTACTTTAAAATTCCAATTACAGGGTTAATAACTAGTTAGACAATTTCTTTGATGACAATTACTTGTAGAAGTCATTCAGAATTTGCTTTTTAGGTTTATAAATATTTTATAAATGGCGGCACCAGTGAGTCTGATAATAATGGGCAACAAAAAGATAAGAAGAAGCAATTCATATCCTCCTGAATAAAATATATCCCTTCTTAAATATCGCAAGTGACATTTTTCAATCAAGAACATTGTAGTCCTATTGGATAATACTAATCATAGTTATAGAAACATTGAAAACTTTGAAAACATTTCAAGTCAAACATTATTTGAATCTAGGTAAAATTTTTTGGAATAATTATGATGAGTTTCAGTATTAGGAAAAGAATTGTATATATTTAAAATTATTTAATAATGTATTTTTTGCATAAATTTTAAATAAAAACTGGCTTAAAGTAATAAAATATGAATAGATATGATGCTTTATCTTATGAAAATTAAGCTATGTATATTAGGCACTTATTAAATGCTTATATTTTAAATAAATGGTATGAAAAGATATTCTAATTCAAAATGTAGCTGTCACTTAATCCCTTAATATTGAAATTTCAAGAGAAGATTTTCTTAGATAAATCTGAGTTTATGCTTTTCATCAATCATAATATATGATTTAGTGGAAAGTGTTTTTGGAGAATTTTCTATCTGAGTTTTAAACTCATGTTTCTATGCACCCAATTATTGTCCTTTAAAAGATAGAAAATTGATTGACAGATAAAGAGGAGTCAGGGATAAAGAAGACATTGATAGGAAAAGACCCAAAGCAGCACTGATTCTAGCTGCAGAAATGAGACTCAGATCTGAATAATAGTTATGCTGATAGTGTGCTTCTCATTATGCTGATACATTGTTACAATAAAATGATAAATCTATATAACACCAAGCTGGTATTTCTTTACTTAAATTGGCTCATCAGACATGTGAATGGTGACAACTAACCTCTGGAAGAATGATATCCAGAAAAATTATTATATGGCCACAACTACGGAGATAATATCAGCTATTAGTTTAGGGAAAAAATTCTTCTAAATTCTCAATAAATCACAGAATTATGATTCCATCATTATTTTTAAACAAAACTTAGTAATTTTAATATGTACTAGTATAAACAGTTAAATTGCCATTTACTAGAGTACTGTAAAATAATTACCATATTTTTTGTTTTGTTACCATGCATGCTTTATAGAAACATTTTGGCAAGTGATTAACTTTCAAATTCTTTACTGTTTATATCTAATAATGTATGATTTTAAAATCTGTATATAACTATATATAGCACCATGTGAGCATAATAGAAATATTGTAATTGTGTTCAAATATTTGACTAATATTTATGTTAGAGTATTTATGCATATGTATGTATTTGGATAAGATGATATAGCTATATAGAAATGCAAGTTAATTTGCAGCTAGTAGTTTTCAGTTGACTGTGTATTTGGTTTTGTATGTATAAATTAGTAAATACACTATAAGCCTAGCATATATCAATTCATTAAATATAGTTTGCTTTTCTGAGGACAGAAATATTTTAATTAGCAGAAATCTTCAAACTAGTTAATATAATATTTTATAATATTATATTTTATGTACTGGATAGTTCATCAAACTTATTGTTATAAATAAAAGTTTAATAAAATTATTTAGACACTTATAAATTGTTATGCTAATTAAACATGATATTTAAAGTTTGAAGGACTACTTTTTTCTTGACTAAAAATCTATGTTTCATCTGAGACCATATTAAAAATTCTTATTTTCAATATCAAAATATTTTTACTCAAATGTAAATACTTTATTCTTTTGTAATCATGAGTATTAAGATTCACATTTTCATCCTTATTTCAAGAAAATTGCTTTCCAGCAAATATTAGCCTTTGAATTCAAAGAGTTTAATTTTGTATTATGCTATTTCTTTCTGAATATTTTACTTTGTAATAATAAATAGTCAAATGTTAATAGTGTTGCCACCATTTTTGATAGAAAATAATTCAGTATAAAAATTGCTTTTTATTTTGTTATTTGGGGACATGCCCAGAGGTGCTCCTGGCTTACTCCAAACTGTGATCAGATATTACTTCTGGCATTACTCAGGGGTTCTTATGAAATGGGTAACAAACCTGGGTTGGCCACATTCAAGCCAAGTGTCCTAACAATTTTTCTGCCACTCCAGTTCAGTATGAAGTATTTGGAATTAAGAGAAATTCTTTTCTATGATCCATCATAAGTAAACAGAAGAAAGCATTTTTTTTTCCTTCAGACTGGCACTGGAAAATTCAGTTTTTTTACTTTGTGAAGACTAGGGTCTTAGAATTATTTTTACATTAGCATTTTAAAAATGTAAGAAATAATTTCAAAAACACTTGTAACAGATACTTTAAGTCAAAATATAAAATATTTACTCTTTAATTCACTACAGAAAACTACAGGGATTCAGGCGTGTGTGTGTTTATGTGTGTGTGAGTTGGGATGGGGGATGGAGTGCCTTTAATCATTGTTAATTCTTAACTCCTGATAAGTTTGGTTTATTCAGGATTCCTATTTATTCCTGTTTTACAGTTGGAATACGGTTTGTTTCTAATTTTGTATTCATTACATAGTCTAGTTTATCTTGATGACTTAATCACTTGACATCCCTTTTTTCATCAATTTGCTTGATGTGCACCAGTAACATTTCCATTTGTCCCTGTCATGTGCCAGTGTAGCCCAATGGCATCTGCTTGCTCCAGGAATACAAAGATCCTCAAACCGTTTGTTCTGGTTCATGATGAAGAAGTCTGACCATCTTGTAGGTGGGTGGTCACATGATCTTTAGACATCCATGAGATCCAGTTGGTATCGCTCTAGTCCAGAGGTCATCTACAGGTTGCATTACATGTTCAGCCCATCTGATTTCTTTTTTTTTTTCTTTTTTTTTTTTTTTGGTTTGCTTTTTTGGTCACACCTGGTGATGCTCAGGGATTGCTCCTGACTCTGCACTCAGGAATCACTCCTGTCGGTGCTTGGGGGACCATACGGGATGCCAAGGATCAAACCCGGATTAGCAACTTGCAAGGCAAACGCCCTCCCGCTGTGCTATTGCTCTGGCCCTCCATCTGATTTTTTGACGCCATGGCAAGGGAGACAGCATCCCTAGCTCTCGATCATTGATGGTCTGAGCTCCGATTCCTTCTTTCACTTGAATGAGGCATGATATTCCAAGCATAGCTCTTTCTATTCCTCTTTGGGAGACCTGAATAGTGTTCTCATCCTGCTTTTGTAGGGCCCAGGTCTCTGAGGTGTACGTTAATGCAGGGAGAACAGTGGAGTCGAAGAGATGTGCCCGAAGTCGGAGGTTCTTCGTCCTTTTAGCTATTTCTTCAATGCTCTTGAAGACATTCCACGCTACTCTCTTCCGCAGCTCAGGTGCTAGGTCGTTGGACATGTTGAGTTCTCGACCTAGGTACACATAACTATGCATTCAGAGATGCTTGTTCCATTGAGAGTGAATGGGGCCTCTGGAACTAGTTCGTTTTTCATGAACATAGTTTGTCCACACATTGATATTTATCATACTTAGGTCTATTCGCATTTTTGTAATAATTGCTGTAATGAATTTTTCTACATGAATTTTTTTTAATTTAAACTGTTTTGGTCTTTTTGAGTGTGATTATTAGTTTATTGATTTTTTTTCTTTTTCTAGGAACTGGATTTTGTTCTATTGAATACATTGTTTTATTTTTAAGGGTTTTTCCTTATTTACACTAATTTTTGTTATCTCCTTGCTTCTGTTGAATTAGGCTTAATTATTTTCTTTTGTGTTAGATTTCTTGTTTGTGATTTTCTTGTTACTTTGTATAGTTCTGTTTGTTATAAACTTCCAAATTCATAACTTCATAGTTTGTATCCTAGTGACATACATCCTTGTTTTCATGTTTCCATGGTACTCATTTTTTGGCTCTGTTTTCATAATTAATTCAATAGTTTTCAGTTGTCTGATTTTTAATCTTTACATATATGTGTCTTTATACGTCTTTGTTTTTGCCTGATTTCCAGTTTCATATTACTTCATATTTCTTGTCTCATAATGTTCTGAATTTCTGTGATCTTGAATGTTCATAGTCTCTTCTGTTAGATTGTTTTGAATTTAAAATAAATTCTTATGACTTTAATCTTGTCATTGAAACTTACTTTTATCCCCAAAAGATGGTCTTTTCTTGTTGTTCGGTGTTTTTTTTGCCAGACCTAATGGTGCTCAGGGTTTACTACAGGTTCTGCATTCTGGGATCACTCCTGGTAGGTTCTGTGTACTATACAGGTTGCCAAGGACTATACCCAAGTCAGCCACATACAATACACATACCACTGTATCTCCAGATACAGTATGTTCTGTTTTTTCAGAACTTTCTACTTGAGTTAGGGAATGAGATCAATGGCACATGACTTGCTATGGTAGACCCAAATTTAATCCCAGACATATTATGTCCATCTGGGCATGATGATGTCTCCAGAAAATAAAATTGTTCCATGTGTACTTTAAACACTTGGAACACGCTAAATAGAATGTAACCCATCTGATTTTAATTGTAATTTCAGGATATTATTTATTTGTTGATTTTCTGTCTTGATGTTTAGCTCACTGTTTTAATGGACATGTTAGCGGAACCTTTATTAATTCTAAAGGAAACATTTGTTAAAGTTTTATAACATTATTTTTAATCTTTATTTTTCCTTAAGTCTCTAATGTCTGTTATTATATTTTGTTGTTTCTGTTTTAGTAACACATATTTTAATGAATAGAAAGCATTCTAGGGGCCAGAATGATAGCATAGTGGGTAGGGCGTTTGCCTTGCATGCTGCCCAACTTGGGTTTGGTTCTCGGCATCCCATATAGTCCCCTAGCAATGTCAGGAGTAATTTCTGAGTGCAGAGCCAGGAGTTACCCCTGAGCATTGCCGGGTGTGACCAAAAAAAACAAAGTACATTCTAATGGCATTATTTCTCTAATAATTGATCCCTTTATTATGTATAATATCATCTTTTGTTTCATATTTGATATTCATATTTGAGAGAAACCACACAAAAAATGTTTTCTATATTTTCCTAATTACTGAAATGTTTCCTAATTACTTTTAAATTTTTGTAAAGAAAATTGTTTCACTAGTCTCTAGTTGCTTTATGTTTTATTATCCATTTTTTCTTTTCTCTTTGTTATCTTCCTTCTTATTTTATTTTTGAGAATAAAAAGGAAATAGAAATAGGAAAAGAATAGAAAAATAATAGAATAGAATAGAAAAAGAAAACAAAAATGAATTGACCTAAGGTAACAAGATAGAGACATATGTAAGAATATATCATAATTTGACATGAAATATTAGAAAATTATATGCAAAAGTTTCATTACATATGATAATTAAAATTTTCATTTAATCTAGAACTAAACTATCCTCTAGGATTCATGAGAACATAGAAAATTATATTATTACAAATATTGTGACAGTTTTTTGTCTTGTATCCATTTATCTTATCTGAGAAATAGTTAATTCTTCATAATGAGTTCTCAGATACTGGTGAATTTGGATCAAGTCAAAAGACTATAAAAAATTTCACCTTCAACTCTGTGAAAGAATGCTTGCTAAATAGGCTGGGCTGTTAAAAAACACACACACTTGCACAGTCAATTAAGCAACTGGATAATAGTTCTTTTGTTTTCAGGTAGCTAAATAAACCATTCATTTAAAATATTTATTAGGACTCTTTTGTTTTCATTCACACCAAGGATTTCAAAGAAAATGACAATGTTAATGCTTTCTCTAAATTATTTTCTCTTATTATGACTTATTGTAGAGTTCTATTTTACTCATCTGCTTATGATGATTATTCTGGTTTCTCTGAGGGTAATAAAAGAAATTATGTGCGACCTGCTTTCATTCCCTTGTGATAATAATGTTCTCCAGTCTACAACGTTTAGATTTGAGAAAAATGAAACCCAGTGCTTATTTTTATGAGCTGACTACTATCATAGTCATTTTATGTAATCACATTATTTACCATCTGTTCTTTGTTTAGCCAAAATTGATTTTCCATATAGTTCATTTGGACACTTGAGACAAATATGATGTTTATTTGTACCCGTTTAATGTCTTAACTACTAGAATTATAACATGGAAATATTTTTCATGTGAGAATATATTTCAAATATTCTTTACTGCAATACATTTTGTATTATCACATTTTGTTTAATAGCATCTTAAAAGGGTATTATTTATAAGCTCCTATTCCATAAAGAAACACCATTAATTTTTATGTATAATAAAAATGAGTATTGACAATGAATATCAAAATTAATATTTATATTTTCTTGAAATTATGAAAGGGTAGGTATTTTAGCTAATTTTTACTGGCTAGAAACTCTTGCCTGCCACTGTTTTTTTTTCCTATGTGATTAAATCTGTCATTAGATAACATTAGCTTGTTATAAAATTATAACAGCTATAAAATTTTACTTCATCATTTCTATATTAAATTAAAGATAATATAACCAATTTCAATGTGTTGTACATTATTTATCAACACTGTGCACCTCAACTAAGGATTTTGACTATAATTTAGGCTTAATGATTTGGGTTTGCTACTTTCTGGAACAATTAGGATTTCAAACAATGGGTTATAATGAGGGGGTCTCAAAAAATTTTTAATTTTTTAAGTAAAAAAATTGGGGGAGAAGGGGTCACATCTATTGGTGCTCAGTGCTTCCCTTCTGGCTCTGTGAGCTGGCATCACCCTGGCAGTCAGAGGGGATAAAATGAAGTGTAGGGAGGGATCTCAGGTGCAGGGGATGTACCTTACCCTGTACACTATTGCTCCAGCCCCAAAATAACTATTTTTAACATTATTAAAGAGAGTATATTTGTTTGTTTTCTGAATTAGATGCTTTCATAAAGTAAAAAATCAATGTACTCCATGATCTTCATTAGTGAACAGGAGAAATAGAAATATCCTAAGGCTACCATTGGCAAAAGAAGCAGTGATAAACATAACTGAAAAGTTTTCTGGTCACATCTTCAATTTCAAAAGATTCTTGATTTTATTTGGGCCTAGATATACTTAGAGAACTATCTCATGTGGCTAAAGTCTATGAAATGTTTTATGCTTAACAAGTGAGTCTGATGGCTAGCTTTTAGGACTACATCAAAATGGTCTTATCATTTTGGCTAAAGCTGTCATTTTTTATGATTTTTCACTTTCTAATAGTAAGATAATTATTATGGATTGAAAAAAAATTCCTTCTCAAATGCACATATTCCAACCAAAATTTTCCATAAGAGAGTGAAGTATTTGAAGTCATGAATATGGAATATCTTTGATAAAATGTGTCCTTAGAGATAAGAGAATTTCAGAATTCTCTTTTTGCCACATGAAGATGAAACAGTAAATAGTGCCCTCAAGGATCAGGATTCCTCAGACATTAAATGTGATGTAATTTGGTCTTGACCATCAGATCTATGATAAACAAGTTGCTGATTTTTCAGTCATCCAACTTAGGTATTTTCACAGAGTAGTGTTTTCTTTTAAGACAACAATCAAAAGTTTATTTGTTCATGTATTTGTTTAGTTTCATTGAGTGGACACTCTTGGTGGTTCTCAGAACTTGCTTTTAGCTCTCTGATCAGACATCACTTCTGGTAGTGCCCAAGAATCATTTAGGGCCTGTGATCAAATTAAGACCACCAGGTACAAGGCTAATTCCTTAATCCTGTACTATATCTTTTTATTACAATGTTTTAATAATACATGTTGAATTATTATGGATTTTTAATCAAATTTTGACATTAGTTTTATTTTTGCATAATATACTTGATGAGATTAATAAAAACATGATTACTTTGTTGTTTG